>ML777717.1:291223-342585 GCA_009831015.1 Picea engelmannii
GGGGGAGTGCAGAGGGGGGGTACCCCCTCTGCGGGGTCCGGGGGGTCCATCCCCCCGACTGGGGGGTCTGGGGGCAAGCGGGCCCCCAGCAGGGGTTCGTGGGCGAAGCCCCCAAAGAAAAAATTGCCTTATAAAAGTATATTGCAATTTCATTGTAAATCTGGACCGTTCATTATAAGGTCGCAGATCTAACGGTAGAGATTATGTTAGGGTTTTGCTTTAGAAGGCAACCCTCTTTTATGAGGGAAATGTATTGCAGCTATGATAGATAGTGAATATTGTATTCTGAGAGAGGAGACTGTGAGAGAAAGAAGAGGAAGTTACAGCGGGTTTTGCTGTAGGTTGTATCCCTTCATTTGCTGGATAATAATAAAGGAAGGACCTGGCAATTTCTCTGGTGGACGTAGCCCAAACTAGGCGAACCACGTAAATCTGTGTCTCTCTTGTATTGTGTGTCTTCTGTGTTTTGTTTCTGCATTTGTTTTATTTTATTGCTTCGTGGTCCTGTTTTTCTAACAATAATGTGGGTTGCATATCTCTGGAAATTACATCAACATTTAAAACATCAACGTCGTTGAAGACCAAAACATTAGCATATAATAGGAGACAATAAATGCAGCATATCCAAAATTAGTTTTCTTTGGAACAAACAAGAGAGTTCCTGGAAACCCAAAATTTAGTATAGAATAAGGGCATTGTCGAATCAGTTTTCTTTGGAATTTATAAAAAAATTAATAATGTCTGTTACATGTTTCTGGAAATTTAAATGTGTTTGTCATATAGACTGGGATTGGGGCTCCCGCAGACCATAAAAATAAATAAGTACAAGCATTAGGAACGTTGAAAGAAGAAGTGCGTGGCGGTAGAGAGGAAGACCTGAAAAGAAGAAATTGGAAGTTATGAGTCTTTGGTTACAATTTTCTATTTAAAGGACATAATTGGATTGATAAATAAAAGAAGATGACAACATAGACTTAAACTAGATTGACAAACAAAAGAAGATGGCAGTTTGGACTTACTATGAAGCCGATGTGTTTTTGTTGCTGTCGTCGATGGGTAGTGGAGTGATGTTGACCGGTTGTTGGCCTTCCTAGATGAGGCCGTCCATTCTCTGTTGGAACCATTCTTCGATGTAGCTTTTCATGGGGGTTGTGTTGATTTCATCCCAGATTTCTATGTCGTAAAGGTTTTTTTCTAATTTCCTTAGATCCATTGAAATACTATGTAGATTCTGTTCAATTTATTCATTGTGTGAGGCATAGTCCAGTACCCAGTGCTCATGCTCATCTAGACGATGTTCAAGTATGACGCAAAAATTTTCGAAAGATAACCCCTTTAAAATATCAACTTGTTCCTGGAAGGCTTCTTTGGTTACTGAAAAGGATTTGAGAATTAAGTTAGGATCTTGAAACTCGTTGGTAGTTCCGGCTAAGTCCATCTGGAGCAGTCTTGTGAATAAATCTTCCTTTTCTGATATGACTTTTTACATGATTTGACAATGCGCTGCAGGTTTTCAACTTTCTTTTGCCAGCATGCTTTTACTTTTTTTGTGTGCTTTGGGGAGGGGAGTTTCTCCTGTCTTATTTTCAGTTCCGATGTGTTGATGGCATAGTTGGAAAAAGGGGCCAGTACCTGCTCACAAAAAATCTATTCATTTTTTAAATTGGCCTCCAAATTTTCCAGCAAATCGTTGGCCTTTCTTCCGAAGGAAACTAAATTTTGCGATGTTTCCCAGGCTTCGGTAACTATCTGCATTCTTTTGTTGATGTTATTCTCTACAAGGGCTCTAGAGCATGCAAGGAGGGTAGAGGATACTTTCATCTTCGTTGCAGTGGTAGCAGGAACGCTTTTTTCCAAAGGACTGGCAAATTCTGGGGTTGCAATAAAAGCCTGCTCAAGTTCGTTGAGGCGCTATTTCAGAGTGGCATGATCAGTTTCCATTCCTCCGATGGAATCACAAAGAATGTCAGCGGTTACCTGGTGAAATGAGCAGATTTGGGACGACGACATTTGGCTAAAGTCAATCTCTGTGCGAGCTTTGCCTTTCCTGTTTGTTACATCTCTCTTTTCAATGACCATACTTTTAGATTGGTTGTCAAAAATAACGCTCTAGATTACGAAGGATTCATCTATGTCAAAAAACTCGATGTCAGATATTTCTACCGCGGATGACCCAATTTTCTGCATCTGCTCAACCTCAATTTCAAGTTGCAGTTTTCCACTTTCAATTTCGGGTTCCTCCGTCCGCCCTGCATTGTTTTTTCTCTTCTTCGTTAGTGGAATTTTGTGAGAACTATCAATATTTATGCGAGGAGGGTTCTTATCTCCTCCTCCGTTCGAAGATTTTTGGGTTTCTTTCTTACTGGGGTGGACTGTCGAAGCGATGCTCCATGACGTCTTGCTTTTGAGAGTGTTGGCAGGGGACTGGGTACTCTTCTCACCAGATACTTTTCCATGTTGTCTGTACAATTCAGTCGCGCTTTTCAATGTCTGTGCATCACAATCGGCAGAAGCAGGATTGTTGTCGACATTTTCCATGTCTTGGTTCAGGTGTCTATGGATAAAAGAGGTGTTAAATCCAACACCCAGTAAATGTTCTTGAAAAATGCCATTAGGGTCGAACCCTTTTAGCCTTTCAGTGCACGTTAGGTTCAATTTCTTTAAATGGGCAGAAAACTCGTCAATATTGTTGATGTTTCTGCACACGAAGTCTCCGACTTTCCAGGGCAGAGGAATGAACTATTTTTTTTTTCTTGTCATGGAAAAAATGCAACCAGTGGTTGTATTACCTTTCTATTTCTGCAACAAACATCTTGTCCGTGATGTGGCATGGAAGGAAGGAAGGATTTTCATTAGAGCCAAAGACCATGAGGACATTGTGATTTTCCTCTTGCTCAAGTGTGCCCTTCCTGTTCAAAAACTTGGTTGCCTGTCCAGACATCTGTGAAGCATCCTTGCCTAACAGTAAATCTTTGAAAACTGAGACAAAGCCATTAAAAACTTCATAAAAACAATGGGAGGCCTTGTGCCTCCACAGGGCCTCGTGCCAGAATGTTACTGGGTCAAATCCACAGTTTATTTTATTGGAAAGAGAAATTTTTGGAAACGGACAACAATACACAATTGCGAAAATCAAGTAGGATGACATATAAAATTTATTCGATTCTTTGAATCGTGAAAACTGGGAACATAGCTCAATGAAAATTAGCTTTCCCTAATTGAAAATGTATTGTTCCTTCACTGTGAAATACAAAATATAAATAATTATATGGGAAATGCTTGCTGTGGATGCCTATCCCATTATTCTTGTAAACAACCAAGCAATTTCCCGGAATGGATTTATAAAGGAACTTACCTACAACTTTGTGATATCTTCAGGAAATGTTGTCGGGTCTTCGAGGAAGTCGGCTAAGACGTCCAACCCTTTATAATGTTTTTCTAGAAATTGATTGCAGTCTTGTCTTCTGAACGACAATGTTGGTTTCAACAATTTTAACATCTCGTGGAAGACCTGAGGTGACAAAGAAACATGAGAATGGTCGCGTAGTGGAATAATTCTTTGGCCTGGAATATATTTTTCGGTGCACCAAGAGACCACCTCCTTACAGTCAAAAACCTCAGGGATGCAGCCTGCACAAGTGATTTCATAGGCCAAATCACTTTGTTTTGGGTGGAACGATATGAATAGTAAAAGTATGCCTTGGACCACTGGAAGGTCTGGTCCTCTTGTGCGAACATATTTACTATATCTCCAAAAAAATGTTGTCGACCTGCTTCCATAAGTCTACAAGAACATTTATTTGTTCCAGACGATGAATGAAATGAAAAGTTGGAAGGGATAATATAACCTTGCGCAAATTTTGGTTGAAAGCGTCTGAATGGGAGATGTCCTCGAGAGTTTCGTTGATTAATGACAATTTGGATGACTGTTGCATGATGCGTTGTTAACATTAAATACTATTGATTGCATATACAGAAATGAAAACATGGTTGATATTGCAATGAGCGATTAATTATTGTAGATTTCTTGAGCGGCCCAACACGACGACGCGTGTTTGAGATGAACAATCGGAAGGGACAAATTAACTCTTCACACATCTTGGTTTAATGCGTAATAATGGGATATCTCCTCAAGCGTTTCGTCCATTAATGACAATGTTGACGGTTCCTGCATGGTCATCTGTTAGCATAAAAGGTTTCTAATTTCATAGTAAGAAAGTACGGAGGTCGCGGACAGGGGAAAAAAACCACTACAGAATAGGGTTGCAAGGTACAACCATTGAAGGTGAGGGCACGAGGGTCAAATTGTATGTCTTAGAACTTTTTTAGTGCAATATGCGTAACAACGAAGAGGGTATGATAGGACAACCGGAAGGACAGGAAGTTAGTGGGGATGGAAGGCAGCGAGAGATACTTTCAAACATTTGTGAGCAATATTAGAGTAAATCTTGCGTGTTCGACGAGCCTGCGCTGGAATTGTAGATCATAGAAGTTTTGAGTGCAAGATGTACATAAAATTGGCCAAGTATGGAGAGCAATAGCGGTCAGTTGGATTTGTCATGTGATTATATAGATGGAGATAAAGATATCTCAACCCGCCAAGGCTGGAACCTGCGTTTATAGAAAGGCAACTAAGTATCCAAGAGTTGCACATTTAGTGAACCCGACAACAAGAGGATCCAACATAGGATGAGAACGTGTCTGCAAGAGATGCAAGTCCCCGACGTTTAACTTGTATCGTTCCGAACATTTGAATGCATAATTTGTGACACGAAAGAGCGGACGATGTCGGAACCCAGTAGTCAATTTGTATATTGCGCAGGGTGCGATGCCACCTGTTTTGTACCTGTGTCCAGTTGTCACTACTAAGAGCTAATTTAGAATTGAAAATAATTTTTTAGATTCTATTAGATAATTTATAGGGATTAGCATCGGTAAACAATGGCAATCTCCACCCCACCAACCCTTCATTCCGTGTGTGAATTTGTATATCACGGAACTGGAAGCGCTGTTTGGAGGACACAGAACAATAGAAGTGCAATGTTGAGATAGTCAGGTCACAGGTCCGCTTGTCAATTTGTATATCGCGGAATTATGGGTGCTATTTGCAACAAACGCAATAATGGAGGCACAATTTTGAGCTTGCCCACCCGAGAACCCGCGATAAAAAATGTCACTAGGTATGGAATGCATAATTCGTACATGCTCTATAAGATATCAACCCGACAACAGGAGGATCCAAAACAGGCTGAGAAGGTGTCTGCAGAGGAGGCGAGGCCTAGACCTTCTAATTGTATCGCTCCGAACATTTGAATGCATAATTTGTAACATGGAAGAGCGGACGATGTGGGAATCTAGTAGTCAATTTGTATATTGAGGAGAGTGCAATCCCAACTGTTTTGTACCTCTGTGTCCAGTTGTCAGTACTAAGAGCTAATTTAGTATTCAAAATAATTTTTTAGATACTGTTAGATATTTCATAGGGATTAGAATCCGTAAACAATGACAATCTCCATTCCTCTGGTCCTGCATTCCATGTGTCAATTTCTATATTGTGGAACTAGGAGCGTTGTTTGGAGGACATGGAACAATAGAAGTGCAATGTTGAGTCAACCAGTCAATAGGTTCGCTTGTCAATTTGTATATCATGGAATTCTGGGTGCTATTTGTAGGCCATAGAATAATGTAGGCCCAATTTTGAGCCCGCCTGCCCGAGAACCCGCGATCCAAAATGTCGTTAGGTATGGAACGCAGAATTTGTACATGCTCTATAAAATACCATGTCCATATTTTATAGTCCCATAATACACGGGAAGAAAATAAGGGAGAAAGGACGGAGGATTTCGCAGTGGAATTGTAGATAATACACGGGAAGAAGAGAAGGGAAAAATAACCAAGTATTATTATGCAGACTACAGAAGTATCTTTCGTATCACTATGTCCACTTGTCACTAGTAAGAGCATTGTTCATGTATATCAAGAAGGACGCAAAGTTGTTGGGGATGGAAAGAAACAACATATACTTTAAAAGAACTTAATGTATACGAGGAACCCATGGTGGAATTGTAGATCACAGATGTTTTCAGTGCAAGACGTGTATAGCGGAACGATCAACAGCTGGGTTCGCAAGCGCCGACCCCGCAACGATGGGCATAAATTGGCTAAGTATGGAAAGAAACAACGGTCAGTCGGATCCTTTGTGCGAGGATATAGATGAAGATGACAAGGCATGAATTGCAGATCACAGAAGTATCTTTCGTACCACTATGTCCACTTGTCACTAGTAAGAGCACTGTTGATGTATATCAGGAAGGATGTGAAGTTGCTAGAGATGGAAAGAAACAACAGATACTTTCAACGAAGTTAATGTATACGAGGAACCCACGGTGGAATTTGAGTGCAAGATGTATATAGCGGAATGATAAGCAACTGGGTTCACAAGCGTCGACCCTGCAGCGGCAGGCATAAAATTGGCTAAGTATGGAAAGGAACATCGGTCGGTCGGATCCGTTGTGAGAGGATATAGATGGAGATGTTAAGGCATGAATTGCAGATCAAAGAAGTATCTTTCGTACCACTATGTCCACTTGTCACTAGTAAAAGCATTGTTCATGTATATTAGGAAGGATGCAAAGTTGCCAGGGATTGAAAGCAACAACATATACTTTCAACTAAGTTAATGTATACGAGGAACCCGTGGTGGAATTGTAGATCATGGATGTTTTGAGTGCAAGATGTATATAGCAGAACAATAAGCAGCTGGGTTCACAAGCATCGGCCCCGTAGCGGTGGGCATAAAATTGACTAAGTATGGAAAGGAACAACGGTCGGTCGGATCCGTTGTGTGAGGATATAGATGGATATGTGAAGGCATGAATTGCAGATCACAGAAGTATCTTTCGTACCACTGTGTCCACTTGTCACTAGTAAGAGCAATGCTTATGTATATCAGGAAGGACACGAAGTTTCTAGGGATGGAAAGTAGCAACAGATACTTTGAACGAAGTTAATGTATACGAGGAACCCGTGGTGGAATTGTAGATCATGGATATTTTGAGTGCAAGATGTATATAGCGGAACAACAGATACTTTGAACGAAGTTAATGTATACAAGGAACCCGCAGTGGAATTGTAGATCACAGATCTTTTCAGTGCAAGATGTATATAGTAGAACGATAAGCAGCTGGGTTCACAATCGCCAGCCCCGCAACGGCGGGTATAAAATTGGATAAGTATGGAAAGGAACAATGGTCGGTCAGATCTGTCATGCAAGGATATAGATGGAGATGAAGACATCTCATCCCGCCAACTCTGGAACCAGATACCATAGAAAGGGCATTAACTATATATCCAGAAAGCGATAACGAGCGGGAAGAAGAAAAGGCCAGTTCCTATGGACCAATCCGGCAACTGCGGCCATAAAATTGCCTAGGTATGGAAAGGTACAGCGGTGGGTCGGATAGGTGTTGGGTACCGCGAACCCGGAGCTTAGTGCCCACATTACTGGCGAAGTATTGACCAAGACAAAGTTTTGATATCTATTTCAATATTTTTCATACTAGTATCTATCAATGGAGAAAGTTTTCATATTTATCTGAATAGTATTCATACTAATATATGTTAATGGACTGTTTCTATTTCAAACACAAATGATCTCCCAATTTGCAAGATGCTCTTTGGCTCACAAATTTCGTTGAAACCACGAAAATTTTGACTGCAAGATGTACATAGCGCAATAAGAAACATGAATTTTCCTTGTGGTCTCAACGAGATAAAATCCCTATCATCTATTCATCTTGTATTCGTTGCAATGACATTAGCAAATGGCGGCTCTCCATAAACATCAATATCTAAATTAAATTAAATGCAATCAAAATTTGGTGTGACCTCAAGTAATTAAACCATAAATTGCAGAGTACAGAAGTTCTTAGGCTGCAAGATGTATACGATGGAACAATGAACATAGTTGTTTAATACCGCAAACCAAAACATAATTTCCTAAGCTTTGCCAAAGAGGAATTTTTTTGTATTTATTCCAATAGTACTGATATTAGTATATATGCACCGATATTATCAAATAGAAGAAGCTGCAATATATCCAACATACTTCACAAGAACATTGCGTTAACAGTTCAACTGCCTTGTTGTAATGCATTAATTCATTCTATTTACAAAACCCGAAGAATGGGAGTAGGATGGGTCCTCCAATTTTATTTAGATTGAAGTAGTGGGCAGCAGAAACAAAAGCTTCTCCTTCATGTTTAACGACATAGGGGAAGAAGGTACAAAATACAATTAAAATAAATACCATAAATTGGAAAATACTATTAAAAAATAAACCGAAATTACTCTATGTTCAAATAAGATGGGTTACAAAATATAGCTGAGGCTATTTGCGACAACGATTGCGATATTGCCTGCCGTCGACCAATAAAAAATATGTACATTGATGAAGCTTCTTCACAATTTTCTTGACGTTCAAAGTTTTTCTTCGTAAAATACGAGTTGAATATCAATTTTGGCTTTTGTACTTAATCGGTGCTGCCAAGTACATCTATCCCAGTTTTTTGAATACCTTGTCTCTTCCAGATATGGACTGCTTGCAATGGCTACTTATTCAACATTCCATTCTTTGTCAAGTATTAATTTCCCTTTGCCATCGAAAAGTTAGGGTTTAAGGTGCTTTCCTTGCAATGTTCTTGACCCTTGACATCCGAGACAACTTAGGAATGCGATTCAAGCCGATTTTAAAGTGGACAAAGTTGTTTTATGTCACAATAGCTAAGGCAGGGGAAACAAATTCAAGTACGTAGTGACTGGTATTCTCCCTGTATTCGATCGTTTGGTTGGTTGAGAAGCCTTCCTGAGGATTTGTATGTGGAACTTCTTTGCTTTATTATAGTAAATTGAAAGAAATGTCCAACCTAGATGCAAAAATGCAAATCTGTTGAGGTACATAACTTCTTCGGGCAGCAGAGGTGTGCCAAGTGCATCAAATGCTGCAGAATGCACCGGCACAGGTCTGGAAAGTGTATCAAATGTTGCAGATGGCATCAAAATATATCTTTCCTCATAGCCGTGGAGGTATGGTGGCCCACACAAAGGTCTGGAATGTTCAGAGGTCACGACAAATATGTGGGGTCTGCAACAGGAAACTGAACAAACTTTGACAAGGAAAATAGCTTTGTGTTAAGTCAACTACCAGACCCACATGCAGGCCATCAAACTATGAAATATAAACTTTTGCAGTGATAATATGTTGTTTTATCCACCCATACAGTTTCTGTTACCTGCCTCTGAGGTAGACAAATACTTGTGCAATCTCTACAATTCGATACACTTGCCAAATCTATGTTGTTAAAAGAAGCTATATACGTAAACAAAGAACTATTTTGCACGTGACCTCAAAATCCATTACAATTCCCAGCAAGAAAGCAAAGAAGTTCAACCAACAAATCCCCATGCAGCCTTTTCAACCAACCAAAGCATCGAATACAGGGAGAACACCAACCAGAACATACTTGTTTTTTTTTTTCCGTCTTCTCTGAGTTTCTCTTGTATAACAGAGTTTTTGTTTTACTCAAATCTCACGTCACATAAAACTAGTCTCTCTTCTTTCTTCTGCCCCTCAATCACATCTCTAAGTTGTCCTACATGCCCATGACCAGGAACATTAGAACGAAGGCACCCTAAAGCGCATGTCTTTGATGATAAAGAGATATGGAAATAAGTATTTAAAAGCAACGCTGGATGGTCTTCCGTAGATTTTGTGTTGATTCTCTTTAATGACAGATGTTCTCAATATTTTCAGTTATTAATGCCAATCTTTATGAATATGTACGCTGAATAGTGACTAGCAACACGTATTAAAATTCCTATATCTGAGCAGATTCTCAAATCTGACATCTAAGATATGCACAATATTAAAGAGGAACATGACGTCAAGGCCTCTGTGGGTGACACGTTCGTGAACTATGTTGAAGCTTTTAAGAAAACTATAACTGCACAAGCAAAAAAATAAAAAATAAAATGTTTTCGCAAATTTAAAATGCACGCAAAAAGAAATTACCAGATCCCATAATATTCGCCCGTCTATTCATTTTAATGGGAGATGTCCTCGAGCTTTCCAGTTATTAAAACCGATCATTTCGAAATGCACAATATTAAAGAGGGACATGGCGTCAAGGCTTTTGTTGGCGACACATTCGTGAACTATGCTGAAGCTTTTAAGAAAACTAAAACTGCACAAGCAAAAAAATAAATAAATTATTTCCACAAATTCAAATTGCAGGCAAAAAGAAATTACCAGATCCCATAATATTCGCCTGTCTATTCATTTTAATGGGAGATGTCCTCGAGCTTTCCACTTATTAAAGCCCATCTTTTTGAACCTATCTGCTCGGTTCTGACTTTTGAAAGCTTATTTAATGTGTATTGGGAAGCGTTGAAGTTAGCAGGGATGTAACCCTATGTAATAGACGCTACTACTATTTTTCTGTTTTTGTTGACGAGTGTATGTAAAACGTACGTAAAGAAAACTAATTCGAGATTGCTAGTTTCTTTGCACAAGCACTTGAACTTCAAATACTCTGCAAGTCCGATTGTTAATTTGTATATCATGAAATTCTCTGTGTTATTTGTAGGGCACAAAACAATAGAGACCGAACTTAGAGCCTGCCACCTCGAGAACTCGCGATCCAAAATATGCATACCTTTTTTTTGTGTTTTTTGTCCACCAGGGTATGTAAAACGTATGTCAAGTAAGCTATTTCGAGAATGCTAATTTTTTTGGACATGCTAGCCTTCAAATTCAAATAGTCCGCAAGTCTGACTGTCAATTTGTATATCACGAAACTCTCCGATTGTCAATTTTCAGTCGCCTACCCTGAGAACCCGCAATGCAAAAATCGGCTAAGTATGGGATGAGGGCTCCATGCATGCTTTATATATATACTTTATAAAATCACATATTTCCTATGTTTAATTTATGTTGTCCAAGAAACCTATAATTTGATAAATTTCAATGTCTTATGTCCAGGAGCCCTTCTTTTAAAGAAAACTAATTCGGAAATGCTAATGTATACACCATAGTTTGATACAACCTATCTGAGAAGCCGCCTCCATAAAACTGGCCAAGTATGGAACCGAACTGTGGTCGGTCGGAATGATCGCGGAACTTTCCATGCTATTTGCAGGGCACGGAACAACAGAAGCCCAATTTTCAGCCCGCCACCTCGAGAACCCGCAATCATTAACTTATGTTGTCCAGGAAACCTATAATTTCATAAATTGCATTCTCTTTTGTCCAGGAGGCCTTCTTTTAAAGAAAACTAATTTGGGAAAGCTAATGCATACACTAAACACGACCTGTCATAGTTCGATAGAACCTATTCGCGAACTATGAAACCATAGTAACACATAATCTATGGAAAAAGGATCGACAACTATGAAATATATTTTGAGGCCGACAAACTCTGCTTCAACGTGTAACAAATGCAATTTACATCGCCTACAATTCTTTAGTCTGTTATTTTATCTTAATAGTATTCTACACAAACTGCAGTGCAAAAAAATGTATCCAGAGATCCAACCGCAGATGCAACATCCCAACATTGAAAACCCTGGGCAAACAAGAATAAGCACCAAATAAGAACCCAGCTGAGAAGCACCAAAAGGCCCAAGTGAAGCCATAGGAATGGAACCCTGCAAAGTTGAATCAAGCAACAATAAACAACATACAACGAAGAAAGAAGCAAGCAACAACCAGTGCCACATAAACCCAAACATGAAAACTGCAACAACACGAACCTGCAAGCAAGAACAACGACAACATGCAAATAACAAATCAGTGCCATGCAAAAAAAAGCATGAACCAGTGAACCAACAATGTCGCTGGAGCATATAAATTTTAAAAATGGATGAAAATGTATTGTAACAAGCCTGTTAAGTAACCATTCAACACTACCAAGCCTGTTAGGTAAACATTTAAGTCTGTCAGAAATGCACTGTAAACATTTAGGAAAAAAATTCAATGTGGCAGCTCTCTGATGTATCCCAAAAAAATATTTATATTTTTGTAACAATAGTTCCAACACCAGAGAATGTATTGGAAAGCAAAACTTTGGATATGCCACCATATCAAACATTGCCATAAATTTACTTAGCATAAAATGCTAAACCAAACATTCGGATTAATGCTAGCATTAATCCACCTTCGACGAATGCATAACAAAATATATGATTCAAAAAGACCATATACGATCAAATACTTTGGATATGCCAACATATATAACATTGGGAATAGCGAAGCCGACAATAAGACCTCCAATCCCTTGTCCAATCATATCATGACAAATATGGTACTTTTTTTTTATATAAAAATCGATGTTTTCAGTTCCCTGGTTCTAACAATAGATAATATGGAAACATTTGTGGTCAAAGGACAGACTAATATGAAGTCAACGACTTATCGATCGCTATAGTCCCTCTACACCTACGACAGGGACTAATAATACATATATGCACTTCAGTACTCTAAAATAATAATACATATATAATAATAATGCAAAAAACTTAGTAGTCAAGTAGCCACTTTGCATAGTTGTTTACTTGCTCCTATTTGTAATTTACTTCAACCTCGTGCATACGCATTTAGGTGCTTCGGACGAGGTGGGTGAGACCCCAAGGCATAATGTACATTCATTTTCAAAGGGATTTTGACCTCTTCGGTGGTCCAATCATGATATCACATGTTATTCATTTTCATAAGTCCTTCGAACTCTGAAATGACGTTGCAAGGGCTTCCAACTACCCCCTTCCAATGCCATCAACATGTTAACAACTTCTTCTTCAACCATGAGATGCCATAGATTTTCCAAAGCCACCAACTGTACAACAATGTAAAATCCACCTAATATAATAAGTTTAATTCGTTTTGTTTTATTTGGGTATCTATCCTTGAGAATAACATGGCACAAATGGTTAGGAATACCAACCTAACTTCCAATTTTCATGTGTAGAGCATATGTTGAGTTAAAGTAGTGATTTGTAAACATGATATGTTCTAATTTCCTACTCTTAATAGGAAGTAAGAAATATACAAAAATTTTGTACTTACAAATAATAAATATGCTTGAGTTTTTCTACTATTGAATTACTATTCCATTACTATTAATAGTTGAAAATTTTGTATTTGTAAACGATAAATATGCATGAAACTTCTTCTTAATGAATAGTGTATGTATGTAGTTTGTGCCTTGGATCATGGAACACAATTGCAACTTGAGGCTTTGCAACATGTAGTTTGTACCTTGGGTCGTAGAACTCAATTGCAACAATTTCAACAATACTTTCAAGAATTAATTTTCAATATATGAGAGAAAATGTAGAATGACTACGGAGAATACCTCAAGTATCATTACATACATAGATATGAGGGATGTCAAGGATAAATATTAAGAAAAACCATTGAAAATAGAGATATTCAAAAAAACCATTAAAAATAGAAATATTAAAAAAAACCCATTGAAAATAGCTTTTATTAAAGATTTTGTCCTATGACATTAACTGTGTGTTAGAGTTTGGTTAGAAAGAGAAAATAAGACCTTAAACTTTATGTCTAATAAAAACAATTATAAATTTAATTAATAAATAACAAAAAAATAATTATTTATCACTCCTTAGGTTAAACTTTAGGATTGACATCAAATCAAATCCAGTAGTGTGATTGGATTTCGATTCTTGACTGATTTTGACTATTACCTTTGGGTAGAGGTTTCTTAGACCATAGGCTTATCACATGCAACTTACATGCTAACAAACAAAACAAAACTTTTAGATTTGGGAAAAATAAAAGTAACCAAGCTAATTAATAGTCAATGATAAACTCATTTCATATGTATAAATTAAAAAAAAAAAACCATTGAAAATAGATTATATTAAAACTTATTTCCTAATAAAACCTCAAATTTTATATACAACAAAAATCATTATAAATTTAATTAATAAAATTTTATATACAACAAAAAACATTATAAATTTAATTAATAAAATTTTATATACAACGAAAATCATTATAAATTTAATTAATAATTAAAAATAAATTTATAGCTAACTCTTTATATCAAACTTCACAATAATAAAACTTTAAACTTTGTGTACAAAGAAAATAACCGTCACAGTCAGAGGGAAAGATACGCATCATGCACAGGGAACGCTTATCCCAATAAGCACTTAGATCCCACCGTCCCGCCCTTGCGAAACACGCATGAGCACAACTTTGATATGTGAGCAACCATTTAATTGCGCTATTTACTATTATATTAAACGAGGATCTTGTTGACTCAATCGGAGTCTATATGCTGAAGTTATGAACCTAAGAATAGTTTTTGTTGACATAACGTTCAGCCTGATGATCTTCAAGAAATTTTGAACTTTTTTTGGTAAGCTTGGGATATTTTTTTTGGGTGGGCTTGGGATTTTGTAGATGGTTGAGGTTACTTAGCCTATGTTTTGAAGACTCTTGAACGACTGTCATATTTCTAAAGGAATTTCCTACCGTTGCCTCTATCTTAGAGTTTGTTAAGTTCATTTTTAAGAGTGAAATTGTTGCTAACGATCATACCCTACTTCTATATTATTATGAAAAAATAAAGATGACAATGGATTTCATTATGCATATGGAGGTGGTGGTCTTCTTGAGTCGTTTTTCTTCCAGTTGCATTTTTAAAATGTTTCCTCTTGAAATTTTATTTTATGTTGGGTTGTTGAAAGAATTATTTTGTGGATATGCTAGGTATTTGTTATTTTATTTCAATATCTTGGTATTTAACGATAGGAATGCATGGCCAAATCAAAAATCAGTATGTATGGGGCCGCTGAAAAGCTAAATTCCATATTGAGAATGAAAACAAAATATAAACTATAGTATATGATAGAGTATGCTCCCTTTACTGAATAAAATGTTTACATAAACTGTGTGCACGGAAAGTTTGTGCTTTATTCAGTGAAAGCATAGAGATGACATGCATATCAATTACCGAGATTTAAAAATAGAACCTAATTTACAGGTTAAACATGCGACTATGATAAAGAGACAGTTTGTTTCTAGTGTAATACATTTTTTAATCCATAATTTTGGTGAATTATAGTCCCAATTCAGCGGGCGCAGTTTGTTTCAGCGTTTAAAATTTGCATGCATATTTTTTGTTGCAATCTCATTTGGCATTAAAACTCTTGTATTAGCAAACCTTTATGGCTAAATTGATATGCAAACCTTCTTAGTCCCTCACAACTTCAACATGATCTTGATATTCAAACCTTATCTCATATATTCAACCCAATCTTCATGGCTAAATTGATATGCAAACCTTATTAGTCCCTCCTTCCGGACATATTAGTCCCTCCCTCCCGATCTTCATGGTTAAATTGATATGCAAACCTTATTAGTCCCTCCTTCCGGACATATTAGTCCCTCCCTCTGGCCAGGACTATAGCTTTTGCGTAACGGTCAACTATCATTGAGTGCCTATTAACTCGTGCTTATTGCAACATTACTTTGATGCATTTTGTATCTTTTTTACAAGTTTTCTAGATTATTTTTTACTAATTCCCTTTTTTGAAACATTAAAAATTCTTTTTATAATTTTCAAAAATGTATATTCCAAATTTTTATTTCCCTTCACGATATTGATGGGACTAAATACCACTATATTCCCATTTTTTTTTATTTCCCCTCACGATATTGACGGGACTAAATACCACTAGTGGAGGGAGGAAAAATCAATTTCTTAATTGTTAGAGTTTAAAATTGATTTAAAAAATAAATAAAATTGATTTATGGAATTGACCAGTTTAGAGCTTCTACATTTAATATCTGACACTTCCATGGTGCAATGAAGCTCACACTACCATATTGCAACAAAGCTAACACTGTTAGCTTTGACAATGATGTTGAATGAAGCTAACAGTACCATCTTGCAACAAAGAAAACACTGCTAGCTATGACAATGATGTTGCCCCTCATCGCCTTGCCATCTCTTCATCCCCTCACCAAAACTTGGCTTTGCACCTAGCTCATTACATTCACCATGCTGCTGGGGATTTTACAAAATATGTCGCATGCACCCTCCACCTAGCCATTTTCATTGCCCATTACCACAAAGACTAAGTGCCTTTTCCCACTACCATAATTTCAACTTGCGATTAACATTCTTCTACTTCTAGTTGCTTGAGTCTAGAGTTGTTGCGTTGATTATTCTTTCCCTTGCTTGTTGTACATAGGCCTCTACAAAAACCTAGTATTTATTTTCCCTTTATTTTCCCTTGTGTGCATCTAGTGTGAGCATTGCAATTGCAATTAACATTGTTCTTGTCTCACCTATGATATCTAGTTGTTTTCTTGTGATATTCTTCTTGCTGCAATACATCCCGAAAACCCAATTTGAAAAGTTTATGCAATGATGTTTGGACATGCCCGACAATGTGTGGGGTTCTCGTGCTCTCCTTTGTTGTGTGAAGATATTTGCAAAACCACAATTAAGCTAGATTTAATTGAGAAGAACATGTGGTAAAGCGACCCTATCACTAACACAACCTAACAACAACGTGGTTGATATAAAAGGAAGATGGCTATTGAAGTCTATCAACCACACTCTTTGTGATTTGAATTTGAGTGATTTAAACTTGAAAGTTGGTGCAAGTAGATATGATTTAATCGACAATCTTCTATCACTTCAGAAGATGAAGATGGATGAAACCACATATTTTTGAAGCTTCTCTCCCATTATTGATTTGGTATTTGTGTTCTTCTTGTGACTAGGATCTAATAGGTCGTTAGAAGACTATGATCTATGTAAAATCACGAGAAAGGGATATATTCTTGTAGACTTCGACCCTATATTTGTATTGTATTTGTTCAATGTTACCACTAGAGCCTTCGCATTCAAGTTTTGTGTTCGAGTACAAACACTGCAAAGGAAGAATCTATAGGTATGTTGCCATTTTAAAACATTAATACTTTTTTATTGAATTGGTGAGCAAGTAATGAATGCTTGGTTGGTGTATATTTTTGGTTTTCGAATGATATAGGTGCTTGGACTTGAGGCTTTTCACTGGAAAAGAACAATTAAATGGTAGAGGAATGATTGGATGGTCCTCGTTGTTGGGGAGGAGCGTAGTGTTTATGTACTAATAGACCACAACCACTTAATTGGGAAGCTTCAGGTATTATTATTTTTATTGTTTTCAAAGAAGGAAATGTTTGCACAAGAAATTAAGGTTTGAAATAGAATTTTACCTACAATTTTAAGCACTTTCATTGAGGATTTTGATTATGTTGTATACCAAATCTATGTTAAGCATTTTCTTCTTTTGCAATTCTCTTGAGCTTTCCCTTCGTTGCAGCTTGGATTAATTAATCAATGCAATTTGTTAACATTCCAAATAAATAAAAATAGAATTAGTAAATGATGAAATGTGATGTGGGACAAAAGGATGGTCATAGTTTCTTCAAGTATTGTTATTTTTATTGTTTTCAAAGAAGGAAATGTTTGGCTAAGAAATTAAGGGTTTGAAATAGAATTTTATCTGGAATTATTTCTTACAGAGGTTTAAAAAAACTGATAAATCAACTCAAATCTCAAGGTATAAATTTTAGGGACCTAACCTCCCTAACACGTCATGTAGGTAGAATAATATATTTTCCATGTAATAAAGGCCGACATTAGTTTATAAGGCCTATTTAATAAATGTGAACAAGTCAATGTAAGAAGACCTAATAGAAGCTTCTGCTTCTAGAAATATTTTCCTCTAGAATTTTCTTTAGAAGATAGAATTAGTATAAATAAGAGTAGGAGGCATGATAAGTTTTTGTGTTGAGAATTATTGTAATAGATCGTTTCTTTGCTAGAGGTTTCCCCCTCGAAGAGGCAAGTGAACATCGTTTTTTTTAAATCAAGGTATCATTTCTAGTGTTTCTCTTCTCAATATTTTGTTGTTCCATTGATATTTGCTAAATATTCATGTTTCTGCATATCATATTACATTTGGTACCTTACAAGTGGTATCAGAGAACTTTCCTTGATATGAATTGTGGGTTAATTTATTTCCAGGGTAGAGACATGTTCCGATGTCTTAAAACTATAGTGATCTGTCATTCAACGCATAAATATGTGGTCAAGGAAGCATACATGCAGGAAATACAAGAGGTTTTTAAGCTCACATTGTTGGACACCTTTGTAACCCCTGTTGGTACCCCTTTGAGTGGTAGTGCATTAGACAACATATGTATACAGACCGGCTTAGGTATCCTGAAACCCATTATAGATCAACCGTTCGACCACCTAACTTCTATAGTGCCACTGAGAAAAAAACTTGGGTAGATACTCGTACGGTCTAGCCTCCTTAGTTGGTGCCTTGAGATATTGGGTCAGGTACTACTATTCGACCCTACATGTATATCAGAGAGATACAACATAGAGAAAACCCTTGTCTATAGGAACCCTGAAAAACCCTAACCCTTGGGACATAAATGGAACAAAGAAGGAACATGCAAGATCTATTGTCCTGCAACCTTTCCTCCTGCGTTTTGGTTGTGAAATTACTACACATTTCTTCCTGTTAGAGAATTTTTCCATTGCAGTATTATTTTGATCAAGTATAACTCCACATGAGTTAAAAAAAAAAGGAGTATAGTGGTCCCCCCGACACCCTTGTTTGAGACCTATCCCATTGGATTCCTCAGCACCAAATTTTCCTCAAACAATCTAAATGTGCCTTTAGAGCCTTAGAAGTGGATTACCTGGATCATATTGTTGGCAATGATGGTGTAAGGGTGGATCATAAGAAAATTGAAGCTAGGAAGGATTGGCCTAATCCTAAAACTCTTAAGATCTTGCATGGTTTTCTTGGTTTAACATGTTATTATCTCAAGTTTGTTAAAAGTTATGGCAAGATTTTAGCATCTCTCACTGCTCTTCTTAAGAAGAATGTCTTCACTTGGACTCCAACAGCTGATCAATACTTCCACGCCTTGAAAGAGGTTATGTGCATGATGCATGTCTTGGCACTTCCAGACTTCACCAAGACTTTTGTCTTGCAATTTGATGCTCCAGGAAAAGGAATTGGGACATACCTCATGCAATATGGTAGGCCTTTGGCCTTCACTAGCAAATAACTTTCAGACATACATTTGGGCCAATCAATATATGAAAAGGAAATGGTTGTTATTCTGCATGTCATGGATCTATGACATACTTATCTATTGGGGCAATGCTTCTAGATTAAAATTAATCACTAGAGCCTCAAGTATTTTCTGGAACAAAGAATTTCATCCCCGGAGCAACAAAAATGGGTAACGAAGCTATTTGGATATGATTACGAGATCATTTACAAGAAGGGAAAAGAAAATGTGGTCATTGACACTCTTTCCTTAAAGTATGAAGAAGAAGGGTCTCTCTTTTCCCTCTCCTCCATTGTACCAGATTGGCTCCGAGTTTTACGCCAGGAATGGCTGCAAGACCCCAAAATTTCTTGCCTTATCCAATAATTTCAAGAACATTATCCATATTCTCCAGGGTACTCTTGGCACAATAATGAGCTTCGCTACAAAGATAATCTATATTTAAGAAAGCAACTGCAAATTAACTCCACGGTGCTTTTTGAGCTTCATGCTTCACCCATAGTTGTGCATTCAGGGTTTACCAAAACCTATGAAAGGGTCAAACGTTCTTTTTTTATGGGATGTTATGGAACAAGAAGTCCACACCTTTGTTTCTTAATGTGATGTCAGCAAACGCAACAAGGGATAAATATTCAAATCACCAGGCACACTCCAACCACTTCCAATTCACCCTTCTATTTGGAAGGATATTTCTATGGATTTCATTGTGGGCCTACCTAAATCTGACAATAATTCAATCATCATGGTGGTAGTTGATTTTCTTTTCAAATATGCTCATTTATGTGCTCTTCAATATCCCTCCACCGCATCCACAGTGGCTTAAGTTTTCAGGGATAATATCTTCAAACTTCATGGCATGCCTCACTCTATTGTCTCTGGAAGGGATCCCACATTCACCAAAAATTTTTGGAAAGAATTGTTCAAGCTACATGGCACCCAATTATATCTCAGCACTTCCTATCATCCCTAGACTGATGGCCAAATTGAAATTTCCAACAAGTTTTTGGAAACAAGTTTGCATCTAACCGACAACATAAGTGGGCTCATTGGTTACCCATAATTGAATGATAGTGAAACACATATTACCATACAACTACTCACATGAATCCTTTTGAAGTAGTCTATGGACAAAAGCCACCGTTGGTTCTCTCATACATGTTAGGTGTCTCGAAGGTTCAGGAGTGTAACATCCCCAACCCTCCAAAGGTCGGGCAATGCTACCAACACTTATGACTTAAGCCCTTTAAATCTTTGATACCATATTGTAACGTCCCCGGCCATCAACCCACTTATTGGGCAACACTACGATGCAAAACATTCTCATACTCGTATATAAAACATGCATATTAAACTTAATTAACAGATTTAAGTAAACAACTCAGAGAAAACACATAATTACTGCTAGCATACATAATCCATGGCATTAACATTAATTCATGATTAGAGCGTAATACATGATGATCATACAAGCATCACAGACATGCATAACATAATATTAAGCACAATTGGTACTTATCTTTTGAAATGAAGGTAACACCACCAACTACGTGCAGACCCTCCATGAACCTCCCAGCCTTAGACCGCACTACTCATCACTCTCAGTAGTAGGTCACCCCCGAGCTGGGACTAAGCTCCACCGAGAAAGGAAGTCCTAGGCTAGGAAAGGTCAACAGAAATACACACAATTACAGTGGAAGGATTCTCTCCTAGGAGTCACTTATGCCCACTACTCACAAACTCTCGTTCCCCACATGCCTGTCCCACCCCAGGAGTATACACCTTCACTGTCAACAAGACAGTCCTTTGGTTGCTAAACCTCCCTTGCCTTGGGATTCAACAATAGACTGGACCAGAAGTCTCCGAGATCTGTGGAAGCTACATGACCCCTTCCAGAAGTTCTCACTTCCTCCGCCACTTTCTCACCTGGAGAGAGTCACTCACAGGCTTGGTAACCTGCCTCTTCAACAACAACCACCCTCCCTCACCTGAAGAGAGAGGTTTACACACAGGCCAGACAACCACGAGGCTTAGCACGAACGTGCATTGACCACTAAGCCATACGCAGTCCAGCGTTGCGCAACCACCACAGTCATCTGGGAATACAAACACGACCACCCAAAACTAGTGATAGACAGATGCTACAGCATAACAAGGCTCGACAATTACGGGACGCTTTGGTTTTCTCAACCAACAACACAAGACGACTTCTTGGTTCTGGTTTCGAGAACGCACAAGGGTGCACGAAGATCTCACGCACAGGATTGAATTTTCCAGGTAAGGGATCTGAGAACAAACACCAGACATAGGTCGATCATGGACACACATGAGTTCAAACGAAGTATGGAGAGTGGAAGGTCGAACCCCAGACCCAGGTGATGGATGCAACCATCCAGAATGAACCCCCAACATGACTTATTTCCTGGGTTAAATTGCATGTGCCTGGGTCGACACATGTCGCCCATGAAGCACGCTCCTCCTCCTTGGGAGTCACCTGTCCTTCTAGGACTTAGGATATAACATAAATTTCACATGGTTTTGGAATAATAATAAAATATTATTCTTAAGGAATTAAGCCCTGAAGCTTAGCCCCTCTTCCTACCTCTCAGCCCCCTCTCCCTTACCCATTCTGTGGAAGTTAGTCCCCCATCACTCATTCATCGTGGTTGGTCCACACGCATAGATGTTTATCTTTTATTAATAATCTGCATAATTACATGTACAAAATCAGGCTCCTGGCCTTTAACCCTTAGGCTCTCTACCCTAATAAATACATAAGCCTATCAAATTATCAATACTCGGCTCACCAGCCTACAAAACATGATTTACAATTCATAAGCATGATTACAAGAGGGCCTATCCTTGGGGATATTACAATCCCCTCCCCTTATTTTTGCACTGTCCTCGGTGCAACTTTCACACAGTATCAACAAGATTTCCAAAATATTAAAAAAGATGCGGGTATTCTGCCCACATAGCATCCTCATGCTCCCATGTCGCATCCTCAGGACCGTACCAGGTCCACTGGACCTTTACAAGCCCTATAACTTGATTCCGGAGTTGTTTTCTTTTCCTGTCCAATATGCACACACGATGCACTTGCAGGACACCTTCTTGATCCACCTGAATCACATTCCAATCGATAACATGATTAACATTAGGTATATATTTCTTAAGCAATGAAACATGAAACACATTATGTACAGTCATGGATGCAGGTAATACAATCATATATGCAACTGGCCCAATCCTTTCTAGGATTTCAAATGGCCCACAAAATCTGGCTGCCAACTTGGCGTAGTTTCCCAGCTTCAGGGAACTTCTATTAGCTTTTACTTTCATGAAAACATGATCACCCACTTTGAATTCTCTATGGGTTCTGTTTTTATCAACATAGCTTTTCTTCCTGTCTTGGGCAACTTTCAAATTCTGCTTAATTTTTAGCATTTGTTCTTCCATTTCCTTGAGAAACTCTGACCCAACTACCGCCTTGTCAGCTGGATTATCCTAGCTTACTAGAGTATTTCACTTTTTGCCATAAAGCGCTTCAAATGGGCTCATCTTCAATGATGCTTGATATCGATTGTTGTAGGCGAATTCTACCAAGTGCAGGTAGTCTTCCCATTTCGATGGTTTGTCCATCACATACATTCTCAGTATGTCTTCTATCACTCGATTCACCTGCTCTGTCTACCCATACGACTCAGGATGATAGGATGTACTAAAATTCATATTTGTTCTGAATCCCTTGAATAACCCCTTCCATAAATTTGAGGTAAATTTTGGGTCTCTGTCCGACACAATTGTCTTAGGAATTTCGTGCAATCGTGCCACTTCCTTCATAAAAATATCAACAACATCTGTTGCCTTATGAGTGGTCTTTAAAGGAATGAAATGGGCATCTTTTGTAATCTTTTCCACCACCACCATAATGGAATCATGTTTCTTGCCTATTCTAGGCAATCATGTGATGAAATCCATTGTCACCACTTCCCACTTCCACTCAGGAATGGGTAAAGGTTGCAACAACCCGGTTGGGTACCTATGCTCAGCTTTAACCTTCTGGCACTCCATACATCTGGCAATGTATTCTGCAATCTCTTTCTTCATACCTGGGAAAAAGTAATGGCTCTTGACTGCTGCCATAGTCTTATGATATCCAAGGTGCCCAACATAAGGCACGTTATGCATTTCTCTCAGAATTGCAAGTTTCAAACCCTAGACATTAGGTACATAAACTCTGTTCTTGTACAAAAGTATTCCATTGGTTCCCAATTTATAATTTTCCACTTTCTGTGGAATCTCACCTTATTGTAGCTTTGCTACCAGCTCCCTGTACTACAAATCCGTATTTGCAGCCTCCAAAATTATGCCCTTTATATCAGTTTGGTACATGCTAATGGCTATAGCATGTAAGTTGTGCACCTTCCTGCTGAGTGCATGAGCCACCTTGTTTTCCTTCCCTTTGATATGCTTAATATCAAATCCGTATTCACACAGAAACTCTAGCCACCTACTTTGCCTAGCGTTTAGGGTGGGTTTCTTAAACAAGTATTTCAGACCATTGTGGCCTGTTATCAATTCAAATCTCCTCCCCATGAGGTAATGTCTCCATTTCCTCAAAGTGTGAACGATGGATGCTAGCTCCAAGTTATGATTTGTGTAGTTTCTTTCATTCTCTTTCAACTTTTTGGACTCATAACAGATTACGAATCCATTCTAGCTGATGACTCCTCCTAGCCCTTCTTTACACGCATCTGTGCACACCATGAAATCCACATTTGGGTCTGCAATCCTTAGGATTGGAGTGCTGGTTAACAACTACTTCAATCGCTGGAAGCTTTTCTCACACTCTTCAGTCCATTGAAACTTCTTTTCCTTCCTTAGCAAGGAAGTGATAGGGTAGGCTATCTTTGAGAACCCTACGATAAACCTTATGTAATAACTCGCTGGACCTATAAAGGATCTGACTTTCGTCATGTTCTTTGGTGCTGACCATTCTTTGATGGCCTCAACCTTCTCAGGATCCATGATGATCCCTTCTTCTGAAATTATATGCCCCAAGTAATGGACCTGTTCCTCATAAAATGAGCATTTGCTCAACTTGGCATACAGTTGGTGCTCTCTCAGCACTTGCATCACCATCCTCAGGTGTTGTTCATGCTCTTCCTCTGACTTGGAATACACCAGAATGTCATCCAGGAAGACTATGACAAACTTGTCTAGATAGTCCCTGAATACACCATTCATCAAGCACATAAAACAATAGGTGCTTTAGACAGTCCAAACGAAACCACTGTGAATTCACAGTGGTCGTACCTTTTTCTGAAGGCGGTATTTCCAATATCTTCATCCTTAATTCTTACCTGGTGATATCCCGATTTGAGATCTATCTTTGAAAATGCCTTCGCATACTTCAACTGATCGAAGAGGTCATCAATCCTCAGTAGAGGGTACTTGTTATTAATAGTTACTTTGTTTAACTGTCTGAAATCAATACACAGCCTCAACATTCCGTCCTTCTTCTTCACGAATAGAACCGGGGCACCCCAATGTGACACACTTGGGCGAATGTACCCCTTCTTTAGAAGCTCTTCAAGTTGCAATTGCAACTCTTTCATCTCTGGCATACTCATTCTATAAGGATCTTTCGACACTGGAGCTACACCAGGCATAAAATTTATAGAGAAATCGATATCTCTCTTCGAAGGTAGTCCGGGTACCTCCTAAAATACATCTTCAAACTATGGTAGTACCGCATGGTATCCAATCTTTGAGACCTCATCCATAGATGCTTCCTCCATTTGGGATGCAAACAACTAACAACCTTTCCTGTAACATTTCTTCAGTTGTAATACTGAAATTTCTCTAACAACTACAACCCTGGGAATTCCTTGGACTATTTTCTGATTCCCCTCCTCATCCAGGAAAGTAAATTCCTTGTTATGACAATCCAGGAGGGCATGGTGCTGGTCCAACTAGTCCATCCCAATTAAAAAATCATAAGAGCCTAAAGGCAGAATATTCAATTCATCCTTCATGCTTAATCCATTCATGTCCACTAGACAAGACTTAACCAATTCTATAACTCTTCTCTTGGTTCCTGTAGCAAGCTGCACTAACCAAGACTTTCTATGTTTTCTTCTCGACAGTTGCAGACTTTCCACCACTCTAGGATCTATATAACTATGGCTAGCCCCTGAATCAATTAAAATAGTAAAGGCATGGTTGTTAATCATACCTTCCACTTCAATCATGTGTGACTGATATTTAGCTTGCTTGTTGTCCAGGGCTGCGTAGATCCTTGGCATTCTACTGCCCATTTCCTCCATTGTTTCATCTTGCTGAACATTGTGGACGATTCTCGCTTTATCATTTCTGTGGGGGCAATCTCTATACCTATGGTTTCCTTTACAACCCCAACACTCCATAGGTGTCTGCCTTGGCAATTGTCCACCCACTTCAGCCTTTCTAAGATCTCTAAAAGATGGTTGTCCCTGAGGACTGTTTCTAAAAAAGGGAGGTTTGTTTCCCTTTTGCCTCTGTTCCTTCTCAAACTTCTTCTTGTCTTCCCAAGTCTTGTGGAAGGTAGGCTTTTCTCTCTATTGTTCATATAAACATTTCAGTCTTCTTATCATTTCTTCCATATACTTAGGGTCATCATACTGAATCTTGTCACCAATGGAAGGTGGCAGTCCACTCAGATACCTCTAAATATTGACAACCTCATCTTTGATGAATGGAAGATACTTCAATAATTCCAAAAACCTTTGTTCATATTCATCAATAGTCATGCTGCCCAGTTTGAGTTCAAAGAACTCTTTCATCTTTCTATCATAAAATCTTTTAGTCAAGTATTTCCTCTTGAAATACCTCTTGAATTTTTTCCAAGTGATATCTTTCTCTCTAATGTGCTGCACCTGCACAAGCTGATCCCACTCACCACATGGATGATTTTCCTTTCAATTGATACATCACAATTATTCCTTCTGCATGAGAGGAATAATTCTGCAGTTGGAAGTACTTCCTAATGCCTAGAAACCATGTCTTAGCATCTTCTTCCTTCTAGTGTTCTCCATCAAACATGGGAGACATAATCTTATTCATTTCTCCTTTCAGTTCATCCACCCCAGAGCTCCTATGCTTCCTGGTAGGCAATGGGCTTGAACTATTGTGTGCTTGCTTACCGAGATGCCTTGGGGAGCGACGACGACATCCGCTAACACTTCTCTTATCTTCCTCTTAGGGGTCCCGCGACTCCCTGTTTTGCTTGTGTCACTCTCCTTTTCCAATTTCCTTTCTATTCTTTCTAGACTCTTCAACATATTTAAGTTGAATTCACCCTGCTGATCCCTGACTCTCATGAGCTTTCAGTTATCAGCTCGGCGAGCCTGGGTATCTTTCTGCAATATTTCATTGATTTTAATCATATGTCCTTCCTTATCCATTTCTTTTCCGTGCCCATTGGAGTTCGATCCTTCGACTCCCAAGTTGACATCCCTTCCTTCTCTTTTGTTCTCTGAATTGGAGGCAATCCACACCTCTTCCATTCTCTGCTCTCAACAACAACCCTATTTGGTTCTGACAGTTTCTAAACTTCTGCAAACACATGTGCATACAACAGGGATTTGTCAGGTCGTCATTCCTTAGCAAATTACACACAACTCATAAACCAAATGATTCAAGAAAACATTAAGTTTCCCATGAATCTTTTGAGCTCTGCTTGGCTCTGTAACTTTCGGGTGATAGCCCCCTTCTTTCCTGGTCCCCAACCCATGTGATCACGGGCTGTGACCAATGTTAGACCCCTAGGTGCTACTCAACCTTTCGGCCTTTGGGGATTTCAAAGCACACACAACTATCCTTCGAAGTTTCGATTACCGAACTTGCGAAGGAGGGTGGATCAAAAGTCCACCTTTACACGACATCCAATGGTTAAAATCCGTTGTGGTATTTCCATCCTCGAAGTTTTCAGGACTTTGGGACTTCGGGTTTTTAGGTCTTCAGACCTCGAGAGTTCCCACACTTGTTTCCTCCCAATCTTTCGACATCCGAAATTATGAATTGCTTTATCCCCTTCGGGCCCACGTAACACAGTTGTTTCCAACAACCATGGTTGCACGTGGCACTCTTAGGAGGGTCCACATCACCTTCAACGACATCATCAGGTCCTACCATGTTCACTTTTCTTTTCGGGAGTTCGGGTTTCGGGAGTTTGTGCGTCAACACATCTCACTTTTCCTGATATCCGAAATCGCAATATGCTCCTTCGCTTGATCCTATGGTCAAGCTCTTTCCTTGCGATCTACGGTGTATATCTTTTCAGGACTTCGGAGTTTCGGGCATCGAGAGTTCGTGCCTTTGCACATCTTTCTTTTCCTGATAGTCAAATTCCCGAAAGGTTTCTATTATAACTCTTCTACACCTTCTCTAGATCTGACAGTCATGAGGGATCTCCTTTCCTCCTGATCAAATCCAACGAATCCAACACTTCATGCGTTGAGCTCTCTCTCTCTCTCTGTGGCCAAATACCACACCGACTGTGGTTTTATAATACCGCTACACTTCCTGATCTTTGTAACACGACCAAGCATCTCCTTGCCACTCAGGAACATTCTAGGCTCCAAAAATTGGTTCTTCCAAACACAATTTCACTCGATACCTTGGGTCCAAATACCACTTATCCGGCCCATCCAGGCTCAGTGTGGAAACTATGGCTCTGATACCATACTGTAACATCCCCGACCCTCCAAAGGTCGGACCATACTACCAACACTTATGACTTTATCCCTTTAAATCTCTGATACCATACTGTAACATCCTCGACCATCAACCCACTTACCAGGCAACGCTACTATGCAAAAAATTCTCATACTCATATATAAAACATTCATATTAAACTTAGTTAACAAATTTAAGTAAACAACTCAGAGAAAACACATAATTACTGTTAGCATACATAATCCATGGCATTAACAATAATTCATGATTACGGCGGAATACATGATGATCATACAAGCATCACAGACATGCATAACATAATATTAAGCACAATTGGTACTCATATTTTGAAATGAAGGTAACACTACCAACTGCGTGTAGACCTTCTATGAACCTCCCATCCTTAGAATGCACTGCTCATCACTCTCAGCAGTAGGTCACCCCCGAGCTGGGCCTAAGCTCCACCGGGCAAGGAAGTCCCAGGCTAGGCAAGGCCAACAGGAATACACACAGTTACAGTGGAAGGATTCTCTCCCAGGAGTCACTTATGCCCACTACTCATAGACTCTCGTTCCCTACATGCTTGTCCCACCCCAGGAGTATACACCTTCACTGTCACCAAGACAGTCCTTCGGCTGCTAAACATCCCTTGCCTTGGGCTTCAACAACAGATCGGACTAGAAGTCTCCGAGATTTGTGGTAGCTACAAGACCCCTTCCAGGAGTTCTCACTTCCTCCGCGCACTTTCTTACCTGGAGAGAGTCACTCACAGGCTTGGTAACCTACCTCTTCAACAACAACCACCCCCCCTCACCTGGAGAAAGAGGTTTACACACATGCCAGACAACCACGAGGCTCAACATAAATGTGCATTTAACAACAAGCCATACGCAGTCCATAACTGCGCAGCCACCACAGTCATCTGGGAATACAGACACGACCACCCAAAACTGGTGACAAGTAGACGCTACAACATAACAAGGCTCAACAATTACGGGACGCTTCGGTTTTCTCAACCAGTAACACAGGAAGACTTCTTGGTTCTGGTTTCAGGACTGTGTAAGGGTGCACAGAGATCTCACGCACAGACTTGAACTGTCCAAGTAAGGGATCTAAGAACAAACACCAGACAGAGGTCGATCATGGACACCCATGAGTTTAGACGGAGGATGGAGAGTGGTGTTGGACAACTGAGAGGGGGGGTGAATTATTTGTTACTGTGCTTAAACAATTATGTTTCTTTTAAAATCTTTGCAGAAACACTGAATGATGATCACAATAATGCAAGGAAATAAACAATGGCACATTCAACATCAGTCACATATATGAGAAACATAGAGACAGATATTTCCCGAGGAAACCCATACAGGGTAAAAACCTCTTTTTCTTTATATGATAAGTAATATTTACATTCTTTACATTATCATACATATGAGCACCAACTCATAATGAGGCTACAACCTCAGTTTTGCAAGCTGCTACTTGCTGAGAGCACCAACTCTCTATTTTCTCTAGCACCCACTAGAAGGAAGCACCAACTCCCTAGTTTCTCTAGCACCAACTAGAAGGAAGCACCAACTCCTTGATTGTTTCGAGCACTAGCTGGATGGAAGCACCAACTTCCAATCATACAGGCACCAGCTTGTATAATAGAGAACAAGAGTTCTCCCTTGCACCACCCTGCCACCCTGGTTTCTCTGGCTGCAACCAGATGAAAGATACAGCTCCCTGTGTTCAAGCACCCACTTGAATTTCTGAGGACAACAGTCCTCCCTAGCACCTCCCTACCACCCTGGATTATAAATCTTTTCTACTGAAACTTATTACAGTGATATAATATTCAACAATTTCTTACTAGACTCATCATTGTTCTACTTCATCTCGTTGCTTTGTCTGCCTCACTGCCTTCCTGCACACATAACTTGCGCTGTCTATTCTTTTGCTTTTTATGCTCTGTTCGCCATGTCCATTCACTGCACAGTTCCTCTTTTGTTCAATTCAGTTGCTGCATTCTCCTCCTTCTTTTCGCATGAATCACCTTCAACAACAACATCCACAACATCTCCATCAGCAACATAAACCACATCTCTTCTCTGTACTGTGTACTTATAGATTCTGTGTACCTTGTGCATGCAATGTGCACAATGCATTTGCATACTCACACCGTGCCGATCTCCTCCACATCTCGAGTGCTCTGCCTGATCATCGCAACTCTTCAGCTTCTCTGGTGGTTCCCACCACGCCTCTAGCATCACTGGGTGTTCTGTTGAGATTCCTCAGCCTCTCTGGCAGTTGAGACTCTTTGTCTTCTCTGTTACAGTCAAGCTCTACCTCTCTATTTCAGTTACGAGCTCCAACCCTCATCCAGCTGTCAATTTCTTCCACGAATCGGATTCATTCCACTGGAAGATTCCTTCTAACTCTTCAGCTCCTCTGGAACTCACACAGAAGTCTCTTCGCATCCTCTGGTAGAAACCATCAATGGTTTCTAGCAGTTACACTGTGAGGATCAACATTATCCCTCCGATCGTGTTCAACTTCATCTGCACCATTGGATTGAATTCATAGAAACTTGCGTTTACTTCCCCATTTTGCACTTCGGCATTTCGAGATCCCTGTGGTGAAGCTTAGCACCTCTAGCTTCTTCCTCCATCTTCCATTGATGTGCCCAATGGATGTGACCACACGCTTATGCATAAAGCACTTTCACGATTTTGCATTTCATGAATCTGGAGATGAGGCATCTCGACTCTCCAAGTCGCGATCCCCGAAACCCCGAAATGGAGCTTATCTAAACTGACTCCTTCTATTCTCGTGACCACCGATGGCGACCACAAGCCTAAAGTATTTCACAATTTCTCGTTTCAGCATTTCGGGACTCCTGTGGTTATGTTTCTTGCCTCTCCAAGTCGCGATTCACAAAAATCTGAAATGGAGTCGAATCAATGGTCCAGATCACACCTTGATCTGACGACTACGATTAAATCACGATTTTGCTTTTCGCTGTTCCTTTGATGGAGGTGCTCGTCACTCCAAGTCATGATAGGCGAAACTCCGAGATGGAGTTGGATCAACGGTCCAGAATCTTCGTGTATTTACGGTCCAAATCTCTTTGTGAATTCACATTTCGCAATTCCTGTGATGAAAGGTCTCATCACTCCAAGTCACAATAGCTGAGACTCCGAGATGGAGCTCAGATCAACGGTCCTCGTTCTTGGTGATCTGACGGTCCTGATCTTTTTGTGATCTCACATCTCGTTGATCCTTAGATGGAGATTCTTGTCACTCCAAGTCATGATAGCCGAAGCTCTGAGATGGAGCTCAGATCGATGGTCCATGTTCTTGGTGAATTGACGGTCCAGATCTTATCATGAATTCGCATCTCGCGATTCCTGTGATGGAGGTTCTTGTCACTCCAAGTCACGATAGTCGAGACTCCGAGATGGAGTCAGATCAACGGTCTAGATCATACCTCGATCTGACGGCTAAGATTGTTTCGCGATTTCGCATATCGTGAATTCGAGAAGTTAGGGAACCCCGTTCCTTTGACTTTCCAGTCAGCGACATGATGATCTTCCGCCACGTGTCCTATGGACCCAATGGTTCAGATCTTGTCATGATTTCGACACTTCACATGCCTTCTTCATGCTTGATCAACGGTCCACAATCCTTGGTGATCTGACGGTCTAGATCTTTTCGTGATCTCGCATATCGTGAGTTTGAACCTCATTCCTTTGGATTTCCCGATCTACGAAACTCCGAAATGGAGTCTCTGTGGTGCTCTGATCTTTCTCCACACGTCCTCTTGATCCAATGGTCCACGACTGTCCTTTCTGACGTGGTCTGCCATATTCACCTCTTGGATCTGATGGCCCAAATCACACCTTGATCCAATGGCTAGGATCATTTTTCCATTTCACATTTCTCCACTTCTGTGGTGAAGTGTTTCAATGCTTCAACTCCACTTTGCGATTTCCCCACTTCGCGATTTTGCCACTTCGGTGGTGAAGTGTTTCGACACTTCAACTCCCGGTATCTGAAATTCTAAAATGTTTACTCTTCCATTATCACTGCGCTGCTGATCATGCTGATCTTTTCCATCGCTGTTCTTGCCATCAAAGACAAGCTCACTCCCAACTGTAAACCTTCCAAGAATCCTCTGCACTGTCTCTTCTGAACTTATCGAGCTTGCTCTGCAGCTTCTTCCTAAAATACTTCTGATACTTCTTCTTGTACTATGCCATATTTGCTGCTGTACTTGCCATCAATGACAAGCATACGCTGCTTGTTAAACATTTGCCAACAAGTGGAAGGTCGAACCCCGGACCCAGGTGATGGATGCATCCATCTAGAACAAACCCCCAACACAACTTATTTCCTGGGTTAAATTGCATGTGCCTGGGTCGACACATGTCGCCCATGAAGCACGCTCCTCCTCCTTGGGAGTCACCTATCCTTCTAGGACTTAGGATATAACATAAATTTCACATGGTTTTGGAATAATAATAAAATATTATTCTTAAGGACTTAAGCCCTAAAACTTAGCCCCTCTTCCTACCTCTCAACCCCCTCTCCCTTACCCATTCTGTGGAAGTTAGTCCCCTATCACTCATTCATCGTGGTCGGTCCAAACACATAGATGTTTATCTTTTATTAATAATGTGCATAATTACATGTACAAAATCAGGCTCCTGGCCTTTAACCCTTAGGCTCTCCGGCCTAATAACACATAATCCTATCAGCTTATCAATACTCAACTCACCAGCCTACAAAACATGATTTACAATTCATAAGCATGATTACAACAGGGCTTGTCCTTGGGGATATTACAAGGAGGTTGACAAAAATCTTATAGTATGCGAGGCCATTCTCCATACCCTCAAAGAAAACTTGGTGATGGTTCAGAGTCACATGAAGTAACAAGTTGATCAAGGTCATTCTGAACGTCAATTTGTTGAAGGGGACCAAGTGTTTCTTCGTCTACAACCTTATAAGTAGACTTCACTCAAAGTTGAACATTGTCAGAAGCTTGCTCCCAAATTTTATGGTCTTTATACAATTCTCAAGCGAGCGGAGCATGTGGCCTACTAGTTAGCTCTGCCTAGTGATTCTAAGCTCCATCATGTTTTTCATGTCTCATGCTTAAAGAAGGTGATTGGAACTAACTGCCAAACTCAAACCAATCTCCCTGAGTTCGATGAACAAGGTTTCATTTGGTTGCAGCCCCAAGTATTTTTGGACCAGTGTGAGCGTCGTCTCCATCAGTGCACCATCAATGAAGTGTTAGTGTAGTGGAAATATACAACTCCAAAAAATGCCACCTGGGAAACCGCCACCATTCTGCAATAATTTCCTCTTCTCAAGCCTTGAGGACAAGGTTGTTTTTCAAGGGGGAGGGCATGTTAGGGACCTAACCTCCCTAACTCCTCACATAGGTAGAATAATATATTTTCTATCTAATAAAGGATGATATTAGTTTAGAAGGCCTATTTAATAAATGTGAACAAGTCAATGTAAGAAGACCTAATAGAAGCTTCCACTTCTAGAAATATCTTCTGCTAGAATGTTTTTTAGAAGATAGAATTAGTATAAATAAGAGTAAGAGGCATGAGAAGTTTTTGTGTTGAGAATTATTGTAATAGAAATCTTCTGTGTTGGAGATTTCCCCCTCGAAGAGGCAAGTGAACATTGTTTTCTTTGAATAAAGGTCTCATTTCTAGTGTTTCTCTTCTCAATATTCTGTTGTTCCATTAATATCTGTTGAATATTCTTGTTTTTACATATTATATTTAACATCTGATACCTTACACTAAAGGTCATTAAATTTTTTTTCCTACATTTTGACAACAAATAAAAAAAATCGATTACTTACAGGCACACTCTTCCCCTAAAGTCTTCACATCCTTTGTGCCCTCCATTAGAATAAATAATTGACTCCATTTGGTGTCCTCAAAGGCATTCATCTTGATTTATTTCATCTTATAATAGCACTGTATGACCCCAATAATAGATACTAAAGATCGCTTAACCTATCCTTAAACATTTAAACTGTTACAATCCAAATCTAACAACTCCTTACCAAATATGCCCTAAAAAAATCTCAAAGTCTTGGATGTCGTCAAATACAAAAATACTGAACCGATAAAGACTTTAAAACTACACCTAACGTCCTAAAACTTCACAAGTAGCGAAATCTCTCTTCTAGCAATACAATACAATATTATACAACAAACTACACAACGAGAACACACATATTCCCACAAAGCAACATAAAGATATTTGGAGAAGCAAAGCACCTGCACGCTACACTAAAATGCAGTCAAATCTTCTATATAATCTCTCATTTAGTTCATTACACATCGATAAAATTATGAAGAATTGGTCGCTTAGTTAAAATCCAGCGGCAGACGGTCTAAAACCTGTGCAAAACAAATGTTTGAATTCAGACCAACTGAATTTCCATCATGACAACTGCAGGCTTCTATCATTTTAGAATGACTGGATTCCATGTCAGTTAATTTTTGTTCAATCTCATTTGGCATTAAGATTCTTATATTCGCACAACATAAATGTCAGTTAATTTGTTTTTCACTAGGGATTAAGGTTGTGATGTTCAAAAATGATTTGCATTTATTTTGTAATAAACTGTAAAATGCATTTGGAATGGGTGTAACATCTGTGATGTAATCTAAAATCTTGTTGATTTTATATTTGGAAAAACGGTATAAAATGCACTCAACGTCACATATTCGCTAGGGTGACCCTAGCACTTGATAGGTGGGTATGGTGGGTATGGCTGGTATACCTGTGCCTTTGCTGGGCAAAGGCATTCTAGGGGTGGAACGTACCTGTGCCTTCTAGGGGTGGTATACCTGTGCCTGAGTAGTAAAGCCAAGGGGTGGAACGTACATGTGCCTTCGCTAGGCAAAGGCCTTCTAGTGAATGGAGTGAACACATCTAGCTATCATTCCCTTATGATAGCTAGATCGAAGGAGAGGCGACATAGATACTACTAAGAGAGCCTCCCTCAGATGGAGAACAAAGAGTAAACTGTATTTGGAATCTCTGTAAAATGCATTTGGATTGGATGTAACATATTTGTTGCAATCTCGTTAGAAATCTTACTAATTTTATATCGGGAAAACGCTAGGATTCAGTGTCAAAACCTCTTTCCAGACTCCATCCATATGAACGACCAAGTTAGCGACTGGATCGAAACTTAAGACTATGAGCATATAGCCTTTAGAGAATTTAGCTACTGTGGCTATAGAGTTTTTCCTTACTATGGGCACAAACATACTTGTCTGTATGTATTTTCTAAGTTCTGGAGATCTTCTTTGAATAGGGCTATAGAGCATTTCACTAACTCTTGGGCGTAACCATGCTGGTCAGTATGTATTTTCTGTATCAATGATTAGAGTTGTATCATTCATTCTAAATATCGTGTTTGTTTTTAAGTTTGGCAACCTGCGGATTAATGGTACAAGATGTACCCATTGAAATCCTATTTTAAGTTCCCATGTTTCAAAACTGCAAGCCATTAAAGCCGAAATCTCTTTTATTTTTCTGTTTAAACTTTAAACTGCAGGGAGAACTGGATTGAAGTGCAGATCAAAGCATAAAAACTGACATAAAACCTAGTACATGCATTGGACGCTGCATATATTTTCTTAATTGTTAGAGTTTAAAATTGATTTAAAAAATAAATAAAACCGATGTGTGGAATTGATCAGTTCGGAGCTTCTGCATTTAATATCTGACACTGCCATGATGCAATGAAGCTAACACTACCATCCTGCAACAAAGATGACACTGCTAGCTCTGAAAATGTTGCTGCCCCTCATCGCCTTTCCATCTCTTCATCCCCTCACCAACACTTGGCTCATTACATTCACCATGCGGCAGGGGTTTTACAAAATATGTCGCAAGCACCCTCCACCTAGCCATTTCCCTTGCCCATTACCACAGAGACTAAGTGTCTTTTCCCACTACCATAATTTCAACCTGTTCTTAACATTCTTCTACTTCTATTTGCTTGAGTCTAGAGTTGTTGCGTTGATTATTCTTTCACTTGCTTGTTGTACATAAGCCTCTACAAAACCCTACTCTTTATTTTCCCTTGTGTGCACCTAGTGTGAGGATTGCACTTGCAATTGCAATTAACATTGTTCTTGTATCCCTTATGCTATCTAGTTGTTTGCTTGTGATATTCTTCTTGCTGCAATACATCCTGAAAACCCAATTTGCAAATTTTATGCATTTATGTTTGGACGTGCCCGACATTGTGTGGGGGTTCTCGTGCTCTCCTTTGTTCTTTGAAGATTTCTGCAAAACCACAATTAAGCTAGATTTAATTGAGAATAACATGTGCTCAAGCGACCCTGTAACTAACACACCCTAACAACAATGTGGTTGATATAAAAGGAAGATGGCTATTGAATTATATCAACCACACTCTATGTGATTTGAATTTGAGTGATTTAAACTTGAAAATTGGTACAAGTTGATATGATTTGATTTAAACTTGAAAGTTGGTGCAAGTAGATATGATTTAATCGACAATATTCAATCACTTCAGAAGATGAACATGGATGAAGCCACATATTTTTGAAGCTTCTCTCCCATTATTGATTTGGTTTGTGTTCTTCTTATGACTACAATCTAATAGGTCATTAGAAGACTATGATCTATGTAGCATCACGGGAAAGGGCTATATTCTTGTAGACTTCGACCCTATCTTTGTATTGTATTTGTTCAATGTTACCACTAGAGCCTTCACATTCAAGTTTTGCGTTGGAGTACAAACACTGCAAAGGGAGAATCTATAGGTATGTTTCCATTTTAAAAAATTAATAATTTTTTATTAAATTGGTGAGCAAGTAATGAATGCTTGGTTGGTGTAGATTTTTGGTCATCGAATGATATTGGCGCTTGGACTTTAGGATTTTCACTGGAAGGAACAATTAAAGGGTAGAGCAATGGTTAGATGGTCCTCATTGTTGGGGAGGAGCGTAGTGTTTATGTACTAATAGATCACAACCACTTAATTGGGAAACTTAAGGTATTATTATTTTTATTGTTTTCAAAGATCGAAATGTTTTCCCAAGAAATTAAGGGTTTGAAATAGAATTTTACCTACAGTTTTAAGCACTTTTGTTGAGTATTTTGATTATGTTGTATATCAGATCTATTTTAAGCATTTTTTGCTTTTGCAATTCTCTTTAGCTTGCCTTGCGTTGCAGCTTGGATTAATTAATTAATGCAATTTGTTAACATTGCAAATAAATAAAAATATAATTAGTAAAGGATGAAATGTGATGTGGGACAAAATGATGGTCATAGTTGCTTCATGTATTGATTGTTTTCAAAGAAGGAAATGTTTGGATAAAACATTAAGGGTTTGAAATAGAATTTTATCTAGAATTATTTCTTACAAAGGTTTAAAAAAATTGAGAAATCAACTCAAATATCAAGGTCTAAATGTTATGGAATTAACCTCCCTAACGTGTCACGTAGGTAGAATAATATATTTTCCATGTAATAAAGACCAACATTAGTTTATAAGGCCTATTTAATAAATGTGAACAAGTCAATGTAAGAAGACCTAATAGAAGCTTTCGCTTCTAGAAATATCTTCCTCTAGAATGTTCTTTAGAAGATAGAATTAGTATAAATAAGAGTAGGAGACATGAGAAGATTTTGTGTTGAAAATTATTGTAATAGATTGTTGCTATGCTGGAGGTTTCATCCTCGAAGAGGCAAGAGAAAATTGCTTTCTTTGAATAAAGGTATCATTTCTAGTGTTGCTCTTCTCAATATTTTGTTATTCCATTGATATTTGCTAAACATTCATGTTTTTGCATATCATATTACATTTGATACCTTACAAGTGGTATCATAGCACTTTCCTCGATAGGAATTGTGGGTTAATTTATTTCCAGGGTAGAGACATGTTCCAATGTCTTAAAACTACATTGATATGTCATTCAATGCATAAATGTTGTCGGGGAAGAATACATGCAGGAAATACAAGAGGTTTTTAAGCTCACATTGTTGGACACCTTTGTAACCTTGTTGGTACCCCTTTGAGTGGTAGTGCATTGGACAATACCTGTATATAGACTGACTTAGGTATCCTGAAACCCACTATAGATCAATCGATCGGTCACCTAACTGCTATAGTGCCAGCAAGAAAAACACTTGGGAAGATACTCTCTATTACTCTCTATTACCTGGGTAATCGGGTAATACAACTAAGGGTACGATCTAGCTTCCTTAGTTGGTGCCTTGAGATATTGGGTCGAGTACTACTGTTCGACCCTGCACATATATCAGAGAGCTACAACACAGAGAAAATCCTTGTTTGTAGGAACCCTGGAAAAGCCTAACCCTTGGGACAGAAACATAACAAAGAAGGAACAAACAAGATCTATTGTCGTGCAAAACCTTTCCTCCTGCATTTTGGTTGCGAAATTACTACACATTTATTCATGTTCAGGAATTTTTCCACTGCAATATTATTCTGATCAAGTATAAATCCACATGAGTTAAAAAAAAAAGGACTATAGTGGTCTTGCCGACACCCTAATTCGGGACCTATCCCATTGGACTCCTCAGCACCAACTTTTCATCAAACAATCTAAATGTTCCTTTGGACCCTTAGAAGTGGAGTAGCTGGGTCATATTTTTGGCAAGGATGGTGTAAGGGTGGATCCTAAGAAAATTGAAGCTATGATTGGAATCACCCTAAAACTCTTAAGAGCTTGTGTGGTTTTCTGGGTTTTACAGGTTATTATCTCAAGTTCGTTAAGAATTATGGAAAAAATTTAACACCTCTCACTGCTCTCCTTAAAAAAAATGTCTTCACTTGGACTCTAGCAACTAATCAATCCTTCCACACCTTGAAAGAGGCTATGTGCATGATGCTTGTCTTGGCACTTCCATACTTCACCAAGACTTTTGTCTTGGAATGTGATGCTTCAGGAAAAGGAATTGGGGCATACCTCATGCAAGATGGTTGGACTTTGGCCTTCACTAGCAAACAACTTTCAAACATACAATTGGGCCAATCAATATATGAAAAGGAAATTTTTTCTATTCTGCATGTCGTGGATCTATGACATCCTTATCTATTAGGAAAATGTTTCTAAATTAAAACTGATCACCAGACCTCAAGTGTTTTCTAGAATAAGGAATTTCATCCTTGGAGCAACAAAAATGGGTAACCAAGCTATTTGGATATCATTGCGAGATCATTTGCAAGAAGGGAAAATAAAATGTGGTCGTTGATGCTCTTTCCTTAAAGTATGAAGAAGAAGGGTCCCTCTTTTCCCTCTCCTTCATTGTACCAGATTGGCTCCAAGCTGTACACCAGGAATGGCTGCAAGACCCCAAAATTTCTCGCCTGATCCAATAATTGCAAGAACATTCTCCAGCTTCTTCAGGGTACTGTTGGCACAATAATGATCTTCTCTACAAAGATCATCTATATTTAAGCAAACATCGACAACTTAATTCCACGGTGCTTTTTGAGCTTCATGCTTCACCCATAGTTGGGCATTTAGGGTTTACCAAAACCTATGAAAGGGTCAAACGTTCTTTTTTTATGGGATACTATGGAACAATACATCCACACCTTTGTTTCTTAATGTGATGTCTATAAACACAACAAGGGATAAATATTCAAATCACCAGGAACACTCCAACCACTTCCAATTCCCCCTTATATTTGGCAGGCTATTTCTATGGATTTCATTGTGGGCCTACCTAAATCTGACAATAAGTCAATCATCATGGTGGTAGTTGATTTTATTTTAAAATATGCTCATTTATGTTCTCTTCAACATCCCTCCACCACATCCACAGTGGCTCAATTTTTCATGGATAATATCTTCAAACTTCATGGCATGCCTCACTCTATTGTCTCTGGAAGGGATCCCACATTCACCAACAATTTTTGGCAAGAATTGTTCAAGCTACAAAGCACCCAATTACATCTCAGCACCACCTATCCTCCCCAAACCGATGGCCAAATTGAAATTGTCAACAAGTGTTTGGAAACATATTTGCGGTGTTTTGCAGCTGTCCGACAACATAAGTGGGTTCATTGGTTGTACCCCTAATTGAATGATAGTACAACACATATTACCATACAACTACTCACATGACTCCTTTTGAACTAGTATACAGACAAAATCCATCGTCGGTTCTCTCATATGTGCTAGGTGTCTCCAAGGTTCAGGAGGTTAAAAAAAATCTTACAGTATCCGACGCCATTCTCCATACCCTCAAAGAAAATTTGGTGATGGATCTGAATCACATGAAGTAACAAGTCGATCAAGGTCGTTATGAATGTCAATTTGTTGAAGGGGAACAAGTGTTTCTTCGTCTGCAACCTTATAAGTAGACTTCAATCAAAGTTGAACATTGTCAGAAGCTTGCTTCCAAATTTTATGGTCTTTATATAATTCTCAAGCGACTGGGGCCTGTGGCCTACCAGTTAGCCATGCCTAGTGATTCTAAGATCCATCATGTTTTTCATGTCTCATGCTTAAAGAAGGTGATTGGAACTAAGTGCCAAACTCAAACCAATCTCCTTGAGTTGGATGAACAACGGTCCATTTGGTTGCAACACCAAGTAGTCTTGGACCAGTGCGAGTGTCGTCTGCACTAGCGCACCATCAACGAAGTGTTAGTGCAGTGGAAATATACAACTCCAAAAAATACCACCTTGGAACCCACGACCATTCTACAATAATTTCCTCATCTCAATCCTTAAGGACAAGGTTATTTTTCAAGGGGGAGGGCATGTTAGGGACCTAACCTCCCTAGCCCCTCAGGTAGGTAGAATAATATATTTTCCATGTAATAAAGGATGACATTAGTTTATAAGGCCTATTTAATAAATGTGAACAAGTCAATGTAAGAAGACCTAATAGAAGCTTCCACTTCTAGAAATATCTTCCTCTAGAATGTTCTTTAGAAGATAGAATTAGTATAAATAAGAGTAGGAGGAATGATAAGTTTTTGTGTTGAGAATTATTGTAATAGAGATCTTCTTTGTTGGAGGTTTCCCCCTCGAAGAGGCAAGTGAACATTGCTTTCTTTGAATAAAGGTATCATTTATGGTGTTTCTCTTCTCAATATTTTGTTGTTCCATTAATATCTGTTGAATATTCTTGTTTCTACATATTATATTTAACATCTGGTACCTTACACTAAAGGTCAGTAAATAATTTTTCCAGCATTTTGACAACAAATAAAAAAAATCGATTACTTACAGGCATCCTCTTCCGCTAAAGTCTTCAGATCCTTTGTGCCCTCCATTAGATCAAACAATTGAGTGCATTTCCCAAGATGCATGCGAAATCCTTTCTACCATTGGCTTCTCAGAACTCTGGCAGGAGACGAAGGCATGGATTAGGCTGGCTCAAGACCTGAGCTAGCTAGGTTGGTCTTGGTCCTAAGCAGAGCAAAGCCAAGGGGTGGAATGTACCTGTGCCTTCGTTGGGCGAAGGCCTTCAAGAAAATGGAGTGAAAAACACTAACTCTTCTTTGAATAGGGCTGGGGATCTTCTTTGAATAGGGTTGTAGAGAATTTCTCTAACTCTTGGGCGCAACCATGATGGTCGGTATGTATTTTATGTATCAATGATCAAAGTGAAAATAGTTGTATCACTCATTCTAAATATCGTGTTTGTTTTTAAGTTTGGCAGCCCGCGGATTAATGGTACAAGATGTCCCCATTGAAATCCTATTTTAAGTTCCCATGTTTCATAACTACGAGCCATTAAAGCTGAAATGTCTTTTATTTGTATGTTTAAACTTTAAACTGCAGGGGGAACTAGATTGAAGTGCAGATCAAAGCATAGACACTGACATAAAACCTAGTACATGCATTGCACACTGCATATATATGTTAACCATCCTAATATAACGCAAGGCAAGCATATATAAAAAGCAATAAATTTATATTTCTTGTGCTCTGCTCGCAGTACGAGTTGTTAACGTTTCCATACAAAGCAAAGGAAGTTTGGCCCATGTTTGGAACTTACTTTCAAACCAACTAGGGGAATATGATAGGGATATGGGTCTGGTAGTGCAGGTTTTTTTATGAACTTCAAAACATGGACGGAAGAATAATGCTTCTTTCTCATAACGTTCAACACATTTTGATTTCTGTTTTTGAGATCTTGGATGTTCTACATGTTTGTCCTTATTTTCATGAATGATGCTTTTGTTATTGTTTTGTGTTATGATGAATGCATTCCTTTTGTGTTATGTTTTTTTGTTATTGTTTTGTATTTATGGTTTTGGTTTTTTGTTATGATGAATGCAATCCTTATGAGTGTAGGCAATTAAAACTTTAATTAACACTTTAATGAACTATGTGTCATTGTCATTGTTAAGGATACCTCATATGTCTTTGGTGAAACTTCCTTTCTATGGAAGGTAGAGGGTTAAAAATGTTGACATCTTAATTAAACATCCGATATATTTTGGTGATATTTCCTTTCTTTGTAAGCTAAATTTTTTTTGGCATCTTAACTTCATGGGAGCATGGATCTTAACTTCAACCCATAAGGAGTGTCAATTTATCCTCTCATCTTCATATCTTATCACATAAAACTAAAACGAAAACATCACATTTTATTATTATGACGACACTCTTAAGTATAAGTGTTTATGTATAAATTTTCAATCACTTTATTATTACAACATCACCCTTATATATAAGTGTATATGCATAAATTTTCCATCACCCTTAGGTATAAGTGTTTATGTATAAATTTTCAAACACTTTATTATTTTCCATCACCCTTTAAGTAAAAAACACTTTATTATTTTCCATCACCCTTAAGTAAAAGCATCACCCTTAAGTATAAGTGTATATGCATAAATTTTCCATCACCCTTATATAAGTGTAAAACAAAAATATCGCATTTTATTATTACGGCGTCACTCTTAAGTATAAGTGTTTATGTATAAATTTTCAATCACTTTATTATTACAACATCATCCTTATATATAAGTGTACATCACCCTTATATATAAGTGTATATGCATACATTTTCCATCACCCTTAAGTATAAGTGTTTATGTATAAATTTTCAATCACTTTATTATTTTCCATCACCCTTAAGTATAAGCATCACCCTAAGTATAAGTGTGTATGCATAAATTTTCCATCGCCCTTAAGTATAAGTGTATATGCATAAATTTTCCATCACCCTTATATAATTGTATATGTATAAATTTTCCATCACTTTGTTGTTACACCATCAACTTAAGTATAAGTCTTTATGTATAAATTTTTCATCAAACTATGAGCATAATAAATGTTATTTTCCATTCTTTTGTATCTTTTGTTATTACAACATCACTCTTAAGTATAAGCATCACACTTAAGTATACGTGTTTATGTATAATTTTTCCATCAAACTTTGGGCATGATAAATGTTATTTTTCATTCTTTGAGCAAATATTATTTTCTATTATTCACTTATTTTATGGAGATTAAAATAAATCCGATTTGTCGCAACTAGTAATTGAACTTCACAACTTCAACATGATCTTGATATTCAAACCTTATCTTCATATATTCAACCCGATATTATGGCTAAATTGATATGCAAATCTTCTTAGTCCCTCACAACTTCAACATGATCTTGATATTCAAACCTTATATTCATATATTCAACCCAATCTTCATGGCTAAATTGATATGCAAACCTTATTAGTCCCTCATTCTGACCATATTAGTCCCTCCCTCCGGCCAGGACTATAGTTTTTGCATAACAGTAAACTATCATTGAATGCCTATTAACTCGTGCTTATTGCAACATTACTTTGATGCATTTTGTATCTTTTTTACAAGTTTTCCAGATTATTTTTTACTAATTCCCTTTTTTGAAACATTAAAAATTCTTTTTATAATTTTCAAAAACCTATATTCCCATTTTTTTTATTTCCCTTCACGAAATTGACGGGACTAAATACCACTATATTCCCATTTTTTTATTTTCCCTCACGATATTGACGGGACTAAATACCACTAGTGGCGGGAAAAATCATTTTCTTAATTGTTAGAATTTAAAATTGATTTAAAAAATAAATAAAATTGATTTGTGGAATTGATCGGTTCAGAACTTCTGCATTTAATATCTGACACTGCCATGATGCAATGAAGTTGACACTACCATCTTGCAACAAAGCTAACACTGCTAGATCTGACAATGATATTGAATGAAGCTGACACTACCATCTTACAACAAAGCTAACACTGCTAGCTCTGACAATGATGTTGCCCCTCATCACCTTGCCATCTCTTCATCCCATCAGCAACACTTGGCTTTGCACCTGGCTCATTACATTCACCATGCAGCTGGGGATTTTACAAAATATGTCGCATGCAACCTCCACCTAGCCATTTCCCTTGCCCATTACCACAAAGACTAAGTGCCTTTTCCCACTACCATAATTTCAACCTGCGATTAACATTCTTCTACTTCCAGTTTCTTGAGTCTAGAGTTTTTGTGTTGATTATTCTTTCCCTTTCTTGTTGTACATAGGCCTTTATAAAAAACTAGTCTTTATTTTCCCTTCATTTTCCCTTGTGTGCATTTAGTGTGCGGATTGCACTTGCAATTAACATTGTTCTTGTCTCACCTATGATATCTAGTTGTTTTCTTGTGATATTATTCTTGCTATAATACATCATGAAAACCCAATTTGCAAAGTTTATGCAATGATGTTTGGACGTGCCCGGCAATGTGTGGGGTTCTCGTGCTCTCCTTTGTTGTGTGAAGATATCTGCAAAACCACAATTAAGCTAGATTTAATTGAGACTAACATGTGCTAAAGAAACCCTATAACTAACATGGACTAACAACAACGTGGTTGATATAAAAGGAATATGGCTATTGAAGTATATCAACCACACTCTATGTGATTTGAATTTGAGTGATTTAAACTTGAAATTTGGTGCAAGTAGATATGATTTAATCGACAATCTTCAATCACTTCAGAAGATGAAGATGGATGAAACCACACATTTTTGAAGCTTCTCTCCCATTATTGATTTGGTATTTGTGTTCTTATTGTGACTAGGATCTAAAAGGTCGTTAGAAGACTATGATCTATCTAGCATCATGGGCAAGGGTTATATTCTTGTAGACTTCGACCCTATATTTGTATTGTATTTGTTCAATGTTACCACTAGAGCCTTCACATTCAATTTTTGCATTGGAGTACAAACAGTGCAAAGGAAGAATCTATAGGTATGTTGCCATTTTAAAAAAATTATAATTTTTTATTGAATTGGTGAGCAAGTAATAAATGCTTGGTTGGTGTATATTTTTGGTCGTCGAATTATATTGGCGCTTGGACTAAATTAGGCTTTTCACTGGAAAGGAACAATTAAAGGGTAGAGCAATGATTGGATGGTCCTCATTGTTGGGGAGGAGCGTAGTGTTTATGTACTAATAGACCACAACCACTTAATTGGGAAGCTTCAGGTATTATTATTTTTATTGTTTTCAAAGAAGGGAATGTTTGCCCAAGAAATTAAGGGTTTGAAATAGAATTTTACCTACAATTTTAAGCACTTTCGTTGAGGATTTTGATTATGTTGTATACCATATCTATGTTAAGCATTTTCTTCTTTTGCAATTCTCTTGAGCTTGGATTAATTAATCAATGCAATTTGTTAACATTACAAATAAATAAAAATAGAATTAGTAAAGGATGAAATGTGATGTGGGACAAAAGGATGGTCATAGTTTCTTCAAGTATTGTTATTTTTATTGTTTTCAAAGAAGGAAATGTTTGGCTAAGAAATTAATGGTTTGAAATAGAATTTTACCTAGAATTATTTCTTACAGAGTTTTAAAAAAACTGATAAATCAACTCAAATATCAAAGTCTAAATGTCAGGGACCTAACATCCCTAACGCGTCACATAGGTAGAATAATATATTTTCCATGTAATAAAGGCCAACATTAGTTTATAAGGCCTATTTAATAAATGTGAACAAGTCAATGTAAGAAGACCTAATAGAAGCTTCCGCTTCTAGAAATATCTTCCTCTAGAATGTTCTTTAGAAGATAGAATTAGTATAAATAAGAGTAGGAGGCATGAGAAGTTTTTATGTTGAGAATTATTGTGATAGATCGTTTCTTTGTTGGAGGTTTTCCCCTCGAATAGGCAAGCGGACATTTCTTTCTTTGAATAAATGTATCATTTCTAGTGTTTCTCTTCTCATTATTTTGTTGTTCCATTGATATTTGCTAAATATTCATGTTTCTGCATATCATATTAGATTTAGTACCTTACAAGTGGTATGCGAGCACTTTCTTTGATATGAATTGTGGGTTAATTTCTTTCTAGGGTGAAGACATGTTCCAATTTCTTAAAAGTACAATGATCTGTCATTCAACGGATAAATATGTGGTCGGGGAAGCATACATGCAGGAAATACAAGAGTTTTTTAAGCTCACATTGTTGGACACCTTTGTAACCCCGGTTGGTACCCTTTGAGTGGTAGTGCATTAGATAACACCTGTATACAGACCAACTTAGGTATCTTGAAACCCTTTATAGATCAACCGATCGGCTGCCTAACTACTATAGTGCCACTGAGAAAAACACTTGGGAAGATACTCTCTATTACTCTCTATTACCTGGGTAATCAGGTAGTACGACTAAGGGTACAATCTAGCCTCCTTAGTTGGTGGCATTGAGATATTGGTTCGAGTACTACTGTTTGACCCTACACGTATATCAGAGAGATACAACATAGAGAAAACCCTTGTCTGTAGGAACCCTGAAAAACCCTAACCCTTGGGACGGAAACATAATAAAGAAGGAACATACAAGATCTATTGTCGTGCAACCTTTCCTCTTGCATTTTGGTTGCAAAATTACTACACATTTCTTCTTGTTAGGGAATTTTTCCACTGCAGTATTATTCCGATCAAGTATAACTCCACATGATTTAAAAAAAAAAAGGAGTATAGTGGTCCCGCCGACACCCTTATTCAGGACCTATCCCATTGGATTCCTCGGCACCAACTTTTCCTCAAACATTCTAAATGTGCCTTTGGAGCCTTAGAAGTGGAGTACCTAGATCATATTGTTGGCAAGGATGGTGTAAGGGTGGATCCTAAGAAAATTGAAGTTAGGCAAGATTGGCCTAACCCTAAGAATCTTAAGATGTTGCGTGGTTTTCTTGGTTTAACATGTTATTGTCTCAAGTTTGTTAAGAATTATGGAAAAATTTTAACACCTCTCACTGCTCTCCTTAAAAAGAATGTCTTCACTTGGACTCCAACAGTTGATCAATCCTTCCACACCTTGAAAGATGTTACGTGCATGATGCCTGTCTTGGCACTTCTAGACTCCACCAAGACTTTTTTCTTAGAATGTGATGCTTCAGGAAAAGGAATTAGGGCATACCTCATGCAATATGGCAGGCCTTTGGCCTTCACTAGCAAGCAAATTTCAGACATACATTTGGGACAATCAATATATGAAAAGGAAATGGTTGTTATTTTGCATGTTGTGGATCTCTGACATACTTATCTATTGGGGCAATGCTTCTAGATTAAAATTGATCACTAGAGCCTCAAGTATTTTCCAGAACAAAGAATTTCATCCCCAAAGCAACAAAAATGGGTAACAAAGCTATTTCGATATGATTATGAGATCATTTGCAAGAAGGGAAAAAAAAATGTGGTTGCTGACACTCTTTCCTTAAAGTATGAAGAAGAAGGGTCTCTCTTTTCCCTCTCCTTCATTGTACCGAATTGGCTCCAAGTTATACGCCAGGAATGGCTGCAAGACCCCAAAATTTCTTGCATGATCCAATAATTGCAAGAACATTATCTAGCTTCTTCAGGGTACTCTTGGCACAATAATGAGCTTCGCTAAAAATATCATCTATATTTAAGCAAACAACTACAAATTAATTCCACAATGCTTTTTGAGCTTCATGCTTCACCCATAGTTAGGCATTCAGGGTTTACCAAAACCTATGAAAGGGTCAACCGTTATTATTTTATGGGATGTTATGGAACAAGAAGTCCACACCTTTGTTTCTTAATGTGATTTCTGTAAACGCAACAAGGGATAAATATTCAAATCTTCAGGCACACTCCAACCACTTCCAATTCACCCTTCTATTTGGCAGGATATTTATATAGATTTCATTGTAGGACTACCTAAATCCGACAATAAGTCAATCATCATGGTGGTAGTTGATTTTCTTTTCAAATATGCTCATTTATGTGCTCTTCAACATCCCTCCACCGCATCCATAGTGGCTCAAGTTTTCATGGATAATATCTTCAAAATTCATGGTATGCCTCACTCTATTGTCTCTGGAAGGGATCTTGCATTCACCAACAATTACATGGCACCCAATTACATCTCAACACTTCATATCATCCCCAGACTGATGGCCAGATTGAAATTGTCAACAAGTTTTTGGAAACATATTTGCGATGTTTTTCATATGACCGACAACATAAGTGGGCTCATTGGTTACCCCTAATTGAATGATAGTACAACACATCTTACCATACAACTACTCGCATGTCTCCTTTTGAAGTAGTCTATGGACAAAATCCACCATCAGTTCTCTTATACATGTTAGGTGTCTTGAAGGTTCAGGAGGTTGAAAAAAATCTTACAATATGCGAGGCCATTCTCCATACCCTCAAAGAAAATTTGGTGATGGCTCAGAATCACATGAAGTAACAAGTCGATCGAGGTCTTTCTGAACGTCAATTTTTTTAAGGGGACCAGGTGTTTCTTCGTCTGCAACCTTTTAAGTAGACTTCACTCAAAGTTGAACATTGTTAGAAGCTTGCTCCCAAATTTTATGGTCTTTATACAATTCTCAAGCGAGTGGGGCTTGTGGCCTACTAGTTAGCTCTGCCTAGTGATCCTAAGCTCCATCCTATTTTTCATGTCTCATGCTTAAAGAAGGTGATTGGAACTAACTGCCAAACTCAAACCACTCTCCCTGAGTTCGATGAACAAGGGTCCATTTGGTTACAACCCCAAGTAGTTTTGGACCAACATGAGCGTCGTCTCTGTCAGCACACCATCAATGAAGTGTTAGTGTAGTGGAAATATACAACTCAAAAAAATGCCACCTAGGAACCCGCTACCATTCTGCAATAATTTCCTCATCTCAAGCCTTGAGGACAAAGTTGGTTTTCAAGGGGGAGGGCATGTTAGGGACCTAACCTCCCTAACTCCTCACGTAGGTAGAATAATATATTTTCCATGTAATAAAGGATGACATTAGTTTAGAAGGCATATTTAATAAATGTGAACAAGTCAATGTAAGAAGACCTAATAGAAGATTCCTTTTCTAGAAATATCTTCCTCTAGATTGTTCTTTAGAAGATAAAATTAGTATAAATAAGAGTATGAGGCATGAGAAGTTTTTATGCTGAGAATTATTGTAATAGAGATCTTCTCTGTTGGAGGTTTTCTCCTCGAAGAGGCAACTGAACATTGATTTCTTTGATTAAATGTATCATTTCTAGTGTTTCTCTTCTCAATATTTTGTTGTTCCATTAATATCTGTTGAATATTCTTGTTTCTACATATCATATTTAACATTTGGTACCTTACACTAAAGGCCATTAAATAATTTTTCCAACATTTTGACAACAAATAAAAAAATTGATTACTTACGAGCACGCTCTGTCGCGAAAGTCTTCAGATCCTTTGTGCCCTCCATTAGATCAAACAATTGAGTGCCTTTGGTGTCCTCAAAGGTATTCATCTTATAATAGCATTGTATGACCCCAATAATTGATACTAAAGATCGCTTAACCTATCCTTAAACATTTAAACCCTTACAATCCAAATCTAACAACTTCTTAACAAATATGCCCTAAATAAATCTCAAAGTCATGGATCCCGTCGAATAAAAAATATTGAACCGAAAAAGACTTTAAAACTGCACCTAATGTCCTAAAACTTTAGGAGCAACATAATCTCTCTTCTAGAAATACAATACAAGATTATACAACAGACTACACAACGAAAACACACATATTCCCACAAAGAAACATAAAGATCTTTGGAGAAGCAGAGCACCTGCACGCTACACTAAAACAAAGTCAAATCTTCTGCATAATCTCTCATTTTGTTCACTAGACATCGATAAAATTCTGAAGAATTGGCTGCTAGGTTAAAATCCAACGACAGATCGTCTAAAACCTGTGCAAAACAAATGTTTGAATTCAGACCAACTAAATTTCCGCCGTGACAACTGCAGTCTTCTATCATTTTGGAATGATTGGATTCCATGTTCATGAAGGTGACAAGGATGTCTTTCGAAGAAAGCATCTCAGATAATCATATGAACAATAGATGTAGGTTGATGGAGATTTCCTTTGTTGTCCTCTCTCCTAACCTACGCATTGTCTAAACTTTTCTTTGACACATTCAATTCTTTAATGCGATATATAACCATCCCAAGTGTCAAAAGGCATTTGTACTTATCATGCTCGTCTCTTAATGAAAATAAGAAAATCATTAAAATATGTGTTAAGTTTTTTAAAGTTTTGATCATTCAAAGCAAGACTTATATTGGGTTTTTAATAAGTTTTTTATCTATTTATGGAAAAATAAATAATTTATATTATTTGAATTTTATCACTTTGATATTTAAGATCATTGAAAAGCCTCTCTATTGTTGACGTCTCATTATTATTTTTAATGAAATATCTAATTAAAAAACACGTAAAATAAAAACATCCAGAAACACTCACCCCCTTGATAATTCCATGAGAACAATCGATAGTTCCATGAGAACAGTCGAATTGGAAAGGAAAATAGTTTGACAAATCTAGTGCATAAAGCTTTTTTGATGGATAATTTTGTCGATTGTGGCACTGATTAATTGATAAATCCAGTGTATAAATATTTTCGGATGGATAAGTTTGTGGCTTGTGGCAACATTTCCTGTCTTTTTGTTGTGGTGTTTTTATGATAGAAACAAATAAATCAATTTAAATAAACAAGGTCAAGAGAAACAAAGCTGTAAGTACCTGCCAATGTTTTATGCATATACCTGAATAGATGCATCTCAGTTGATAAGCATGATACACGTAGTTTAAAGCATGAATTTTTGTAATTAACATTTATCTGGCAATACAATACAATTCAAGGTTATACAACAGACTGCACAACGAGAACACACATATTCCCACAAATCAACATAAAAGAGCTTTGGAGAAGCAAAGCACCTGCACACTACACTGAAACATAAAATCTTCAGAATCTTCATTCATGTAGTGCTATTACTCAGATATGAGATATGTTAATTGCTAAATTACTCAGATATGCCAATTGATTGCTCTGCCTTCATAATTACTAAAATGAGAGTTTAGAGAAAGGACTTGACAAAAAATGACATGTTTTGTTTCTTTACAACTATTTC
>ML777717.1:346632-358634 GCA_009831015.1 Picea engelmannii
AGAAATTTTGAAATCTAAAACAGTCTCCTAAGGAAAATAATAAAAAAGAGTTAAAATAATAAAATAGGAGTTTTGAATTTTCAAAGTGAAGAAAGAAAACTATATTTTTTAGATCATATTTTTGACTTATCTCCTTGTAAATTTACTCAATTTTCAAGTGTAGGCATTTGTAGCATGTGAAATAAAATCATGCATCCAACAAGTACCCACTATGCATACTTTTGATACACTCATAGTGAGATAAACTAAAAATACATGAAAAAGTGTGTTTCTTGAAAATTCGAGCAAAATCGAGTAAAACCTATAAGGAGATAAGTTGAAAATGTGATTAAAAATAGTTTTTTTTCTTTCCCTCCAAAACTACATACTCTTATGTTTGACATCATCATCTTGAATATCTTGGTTCTTTTAAAGTTGATGTTGATAGCACATTTTTTGTTTTGATACTCATTTTTTACCTCAACATTTCTCTAATTTGAATACACTCACCCAAAAATATGGACTTCATAGCAAGTTTCTCCTTTCTTATCCCTCATCTCGAGGTCAACGTGTCTCGTAAACCATTAACATCAATCTCTTTTGAGTTGCTAGTCCAGAAATTTATTTTGATTTCACATCCAACAAGGGATCCACTCTACATACTTTTGATAAACCCACAATGAGAAAAATTGGAAATACATGGAAAAAATGTGTTTCTTAAAAATTTGAGTAAAACCTACAAGTAGATAAATCAAAATTATGATTAAAAGAAGTAGTTTTCTTTCTTTCCCTCTAAAATATTTACCCTTCTTGTTAACATTGTCATGTTGAATCTTCTTGAACCTTTTAAAATTGATGTTAGCCACATATTTTTTGTTTTTTACTTATTTTTTACCTTAAAATGTATCTACTTTAAATATATATTCACCCAAAAATATGGATTTCATAGCAAATTTCTCCTTCCTTATCCCTAATATCAAGGTCAACATGTTATTAATCCTTATCCCTAATCTCAAGGTCAACATGTTATTAATCCTTAAGTTTATTTTAATTTCAAAATGCTAACATGTTAGGTCTTTTTTAATATAAATTGGACTATACACGCTCACCCAAAAATATGCACTTCTTAGCAAGTTTCTAACGATTTAGGTATATATACGAGCCAAACCTTGAGAAATGAGGTAACGTGCTTTCAAAAAATACTACTACAAAACCTTTATAGTGTCAGAAGTTATCCACCATGATCTAAATAGCGAGATGGTGTAAAACATGTTGGTATGAAAATCATCACTAATCTTTTTCTCATAGAATATGCGACCAACCTTGGCCATTTTTAGGTACCTTCCGTTGGCTTTTCATTAGAGAGAAAGTCTACAAGCACACGGAAAAAAATCATAAATAAATAAATAATATTTATTTAATTTGTATTTTTTATATAATTGAGTTCAAATTATGTGACAACAAAAGAGAAACACTAACTATTAAGAGCAAAAGGTTTTATACAATCAAGTTCTAACTATGTGAAAGCAAAGATTTTACTATGTGATATTTTGGCACAGTTTGATCGTTTCACTTATTTTAAATGGATTAATATAATATATGTTATTATTTTTAATGGAAAATTAGAATTATTAATATAATAATAATAATAATCTATTTTTAAGGTCATTGCCAAGTTACACCAAATTGGTGTATGAGACCTCCTTGTTTGTGGGTAATATGTAGTATTATTATTATTGATAAATCCATTTTAACTTTGGATTTATCAAGCATCGAGAAGGATCCAATCTCTCTAGGTGAAAACCTATTTTAGAGCACAAAACTTGAGGAAAGGTTAAAAGTTTGCACCTCTAGAGATTTGATCCCTCTCCACACTTGATACATATGGGGTTAAGATGGATCTATACTGGTGGTATTATATACGTGTTTCGATTGATTAATTGAACCAACTTGTTGTTTATATGTGTTTATATATATATATATATATGTTTTTTATTATTTTATTATTAATTTATTATTTTGTGGATCTTTACCATTATTTTAATGCTTTATGTTACATGGACATCTCTCCCATACTGAGTTGTAGAGCATCCTTCGGCACAATTAGAGTGATGGCCTTGTTAAGGTTAAGCTTAAATTCTACAAATAGGATTGATATCAAAAGTTGTTTGTTTAGAAATTAAACAATATTTATAGTGGTAAAATCTTTGCCAAAATGATATGCCATTTTTTCACATTATTCTTCTGGTTGAGAAATTTTAACAATATATCATATGTCGAAAGTGAAATTTGTATGAGAACGTTATGTTTCTAACAAGTTGAGCATAAATTTGAACACTTTAGTACCAAGTAAAAGCCATGTCAATGCCCATTACTTACACTAGTGGAAGTAGCTCAAGAAGACTTTATAAGGTTCCAAACCCTAATTGGAAGTCGGGGAATGCAAAAACCTTAACTTGTTAGGTTAGTCACACTAGTGGAACTAGCTCAACACTTAAGAAGGTTTTGATCCCTAATTAGAAGTATGGGAATGCAAAAACTCCTTAATTAATTGGATGTTAAAATTTAGTTGTTAATTGCTAAAATTTTATCTTCTAGAAGAGAAAATGTTTTCTTATTATAGTAATTTCAACTTTATAGTGTAAAGGAGTGGTATAATAGAGCATAGCAAGAGAATAACGCCATCATTGATTCAACATATCATAGGCGACATTGTCTATTTTCACCATGATAAGTCAAATCTTCTTTTTTTTCATTGTAAATATAAGAATAATAAAAAAGGGTTAGATATTTTCCCACACACTTGTTTTTGAAGGTACGAATAGTGTTCTATGATATGATACTATTCTAGATAATGTATTGTTGTTTTGTAGTTTTCTCACACTAAAAAGGGTTAGAGTGTTCCCCATGTCCTTGTTGTTCTATGATGTGATACTATCCTAGATTTTGTATTGTTGTCTTTGTGAATTTTTCACACTTGTTTGGAAGGTAAGACTTTTATCCTTGGTGTTCTATGATGTGATACTATCTTAGATTTTGTATTGTTGTTTTTGTGGATTTCTTGCACTTGTTTGGAAGGTAAGACTTGTATCCATGGTGTTCTATGATGTGATACTATCTTAGATTTTGTAATGATGTTTTCATGGATTTCTGACACTTGTTTGGAAAGTAATATTTTTATCCTTGGTGTTTTATGATCTAATATTATTGCAGATTTTGTATTATTGTTTTTGTGTTTTTCAAGAATGCATTTAGTATGTTTTTAATTATATTTTTGTGACTGGTGGAATTAAAAACTAGTTGGACACGTAGTCTCATGACATGTGGTTGTGTTATTTGATTGCTACCACTATAACCTCCAGGTGTGCCCACATTGCCCCACACACGAGACACATGGTAAGTTAGGGTTTCGAATAGGTGACTTCACACAACGAAGTTTCTTAACCGTGCACTCCACCAACTTCCCTACACCCAAAAGAATTTTAATATTATAACTCTTAGTGATATATAATCACATGCATTTAGTATGTTTTTAATATTAAAAATCTTAATTATATATAATCACTACATAGTAGTAGAGTATAGGCTTATTGGATTTGTAATCACATAATATGTTATTACCTGTTACAAATCATATTAGTATTAAAACAATTTTATCAAAAGTTATAAATCTTATTAGTATTAAAACAACTTTATCAAAAGTTATAAATCTTATTAGTATTAAAACAAGTTTATTTAGGGATGGGATGAAAAATTAAACATTTATGTTACTTAGGAAGCCTAAAAGAAAGCACAAATAGAACTTAACAAGTAGGAAGCCTTAAAAAAAAGCACAAATAAACTAGAGAAAAACAAAGAGGCAACTTCAAACCATAAATATTAAATATAGTGGATGAACAATATCCAAATAGATTATGGTCGACCATTCATATACAAATAAACATGAAAATGAAAAAGGAAAATAAACATTAGAAAAGAAAAAAAACACAAATCAACGAGAAAGACAAAGAGGCAACTTCAAACCATAAATATTAAATATTCTGGATGAACAAATAGATTATGGTGAACCATCCATATACAAATAAACATGAAAATGAACCATCCATATACAAATAAACATGAAAATGAAAAAGGAAAATAAACATGAGAAAAGGAAAGAGGAAACTTCAAATATGAAAATGAAAAAAGAAAATAAACATGAATCATCCATATACAAATAAACATGAAAATGAACCATCCATATACAAATAAACATGAAAATGAAAAAGGAAAATAAACATTAAAAAGGAAAGAGAAAACTTCAAATATGAAAATGAAAAAGAAAAATAAACATGAAAATGAACCATCCATATACAAATAAACATGAAAATGAAAAAGGGAAATAAACATGAAAAAGGAAAGAGAAAACTTCAAATATGAAAATGAAAAAGAAAAATAAACATGAAAAAAACAAAGAAAGAAACCTCAAACTATAAACATGGTGGATGAACAAATATACAAATAAATTATGGTGTATCAACAATATACAAATAGACATGCAAATGAGAAAGGCAAATAGAGATGAGAAAGAGAAAGGCAACAATAAACATCTTCAATAATATCGCAATATTAATGGAAACTTTGTTGTAAGTTGAAGTTAAATTCGAGATCCAATAATATCACATTAATATCACAATATTAATGGAAACTTTGTTTAAAATCGAAGTCAAATTAGACATTAAGTCTTGAAGATCATGTTCTTCAAGTTGAAGTTGGATATTAATATTTTATAAAAATCAAGTTGAAGTTGGATATTAAAGTTTTATGAAGTCGAAGTTAAATTGGATATTAAATATTGAAGATCGTGTTCTTCAAGTTGAAGATGGATATTAAATTCTTATAAAAATCAAGTTGAAGTTGGATATTAAAGTTTTATAAAAAAATTTAAGTTGAAGTTGGATATTAAAGTCTTATGAAAATCAATCAAGTTGTTTAAGTTGAAATTGGAAGTTAAAGTATTATGAAAATTAAATTAATATTAAATTTTAAAAATTATGAAGTTGAATCATTGATTTCAATAAATAAGTAAGGGATAGATAGATATTTATTTCCATATTCGTTAAAAAATAACATAAATAAAATTAAAAAATAATAAAATAAATGAAAAATAGAAATATAAATCATTTTTTTTTTTTTTTGTAATTAGGGAATCGGTAATGGCGGTAGTATCGTACTCGCGTGACACGGGGTCGAATCCTACCGGCTGCCTTATACCCAGCCCGCAAGAACGTCTCCGAATAAATCGGGGTGAAAATCGACCTTGAGACCTCAATTTTACATTTTCTTCCATTTACACGGCACATGCCAATCAGTCTACACCCCTGCTAGCAAATACAAATCATTTATTACAATAAAAAAGATAAATTAAATATCAATTTAACTCTGAATAAAAGAACATAATATGAAACATTGGTTTCAACAAAGTAGAAGTTTAATTGAATACATGAAGATGAGGGAAATAGTTGTAAAGAAACAAAACATGTCATTTTTTGTCAAGTCCTTTCTCTAAACTCTCATTTTAGTAATTATGAAGGCAGAGCAATCAATTGGCATATCTGAGTAATTTAGCAATTAACATATCTCATATCTGAGTAATAGCACTACATGAATGAAGATTCTGAAGATTTTATGTTTCAGTGTAGTGTGCAGGTGCTTTGCTTCTCCAAAGCTCTTTTATGTTGATTTGTGGGAATATGTGTGTTCTCGTTGTGCAGTCTGTTGTATAACCTTGAATTGTATTGTATTGCCAGATAAATGTTAATTACAAAAATTCATGCTTTAAACTACGTGTATCATGCTTATCAACTGAGATGCATCTATTCAGGTATATGCATAAAACATTGGCAGGTACTTACAGCTTTGTTTCTCTTGACCTTGTTTATTTAAATTGATTTATTTGTTTCTATCATAAAAACACCACAACAAAAAGACAGGAAATGTTGCCACAAGCCACAAACTTATCCATCCGAAAATATTTATACACTGGATTTATCAATTAATCAGTGCCACAATCGACAAAATTATCCATCAAAAAAGCTTTATGCACTAGATTTGTCAAACTATTTTCCTTTCCAATTCGACTGTTCTCATGGAACTATCGATTGTTCTCATGGAATTATCAAGGGGGTGAGTGTTTCTGGATGTTTTTATTTTACGTGTTTTTTAATTAGATATTTCATTAAAAATAATAATGAGACGTCAACAATAGAGAGGCTTTTCAATGATCTTAAATATCAAAGTGATAAAATTCAAATAATATAAATTATTTATTTTTCCATAAATAGATAAAAAACTTATTAAAAACCCAATATAAGTCTTGCTTTGAATGATCAAAACTTTAAAAAACTTAACACATATTTTAATGATTTTCTTATTTTCATTAAGAGACGAGCATGATAAGTACAAATGCCTTTTGACACTTGGGATGGTTATATATCGCATTAAAGAATTGAATGTGTCAAAGAAAAGTTTAGACAATGCGTAGGTTAGGAGAGAGGACAACAAAGGAAATCTCCATCAACCTACATCTATTGTTCATATGATTATCTGAGATGCTTTCTTCGAAAGACATCCTTGTCACCTTCATGAACATGGAATCCAATCATTCCAAAATGATAGAAGACTGCAGTTGTCACGGCGGAAATTTAGTTGGTCTGAATTCAAACATTTGTTTTGCACAGGTTTTAGACGATCTGTCGTTGGATTTTAACCTAGCAGCCAATTCTTCAGAATTTTATCGATGTCTAATGAACAAAATGAGAGATTCTGCAGAAGATTTGACTGCGTTTTAGTGTAGCGTGCAGGTGCTCTGCTTCTCCAAAGATCTTTATGTTGCTTTGTGGGAATATGTGTGTTTTCGTTGTGTAGTCTGTTGTATAATCTTGTATTGTATTTCCAGAAGAGAGATTATGTTGCTTGTAAAGTTTTAGGACGTTAGGTGCAGTTTTAAAGTCTTTTTCGGTTCAATATTTTTTTATTCGACGGGATCCAGGACTTTGAGATTTATTTAGGGCATATTTGGTAAGAAGTTGTTAGATTTGGATTGTAAGGGTTTAAATGTTTAAGGATAGGTTAAGCTATCTTTAGTATCTATTATTGGGGTCATACAATGCTATTATAAGATGAAATAAATCAAGATGAATATTTTTGAGGACACCAAAGGCACTCAATTGTTTGATCTAATGGAGGGCACAAAGGATCTGAAGACTTTAGTGGCAGAGCGTGCCAGTAAGTAATCAATTTTTTTTATTTGTTGTCAAAATGTGTAGAAACAAGAATATTCAACAGATATTAATGGAACACCAAAATATTGAGAAGAGAAACACTAGAAATGATATCTTTATTCAAAGAAAGCAATGTTCACTTGCCTCTTCGAGGGGGAAACATCCAACATAGAAGATCTCTATTACAATAATTCTCAACACAAAATATTATCATGCCTCCTACTCTTATTTATACTAATTCTATCTTCTAAAGAACATTCTAGAGGAAGATATTTCTAGAAGTGGAAGCTTCTATTAGGTCTTCTTACATTGATTTGTTCACATTTATTAAATAGGCCTTATAAACTAATGACATCCTTTATTACATGGAAAATGTATTATTCTACCTATGTGAGGGGTTAGGGAGGTTAGGTCCCTAACATGCTCTCCCCCTTGAAAATCAACCTTGTCCTCAAGGCTTGAGATGAGGAAATTATTGCAGAATAGTGGCGGGTTCCTAGGTGGCATTTTTTGGAGTTGTATATCTCCACTGCACTAACACTTTGTTGATGGTGCATTGACGAACATGACGATCGCGTTGGTCCAAGACTACTTGGTGATGACACCAAATGGACCCTTCTTCATCCAACTTAGAGAGATTGGTTTGAGTTTGGCACTTAGTTCCAATCACCTTCTTTAAGCATGAGACATGAAAAACAAGATGGAGCTTAGAATCACTAGGTAGAGCTAACTGGTAGGCCATAGGCCCCACTCGCTTGAGAATTGTATAAAGACCATAAAAATTGGGAGCAAGATTTTGACAATGTTCAAATTTGAGTGAAGTCTACTTATAAGGTTGCAGATGAAGAAACATCTGGTCCCCTTCAACAAATTGACATTCAGAATGACCTTGATCAACTTGTTACTTCATGTGATTATGAACCATAACCAAATTTTCTTTGAGGGTACGAAGAATGACCTTGCATACTGTAATATTTTTGTCAACCTCCTGAACCTTCGAGACACCTAGCATGTATGGGAGAATCGACGATGGATTTTTTCCATAGACTACTTCAAAAGGAGTCATGTGATTAGTTGTATGGTAATATGTGTTGTACTATCATTCAATTAGGGGTAACCAATGCTCCCACTTATATTGTCGGTCAGATGCAAAACACCACAAATATGTTTCCAAACACTTGTTGACAATTTCAATTTGGCCATCGGTCTGGGGATGATAGGTGGTGATGAGATGTAATTGGGTGCCCTATAGCTTGAAAAATTCTTGCCAAAAATTGTTGGTGAATGTGGGATCCCTTCCAGAGACAATAGAGTGAGGCATGCCATGAAGTTTGAAGATATTATCCATGAAAACTTGAGCCACCATGGATGCGGTGGAGGGATGTTGAAGAGCACATAAATGATCATATTTGAAAAGAAAATCAACTACCACCATGATGATTGACTTATTGTTGGATTTAGGTAGGCCCACAATGAAATCCATAGAAATATCCTACCAAATAGAAGGGGGAATTGGAATTGGTTGAAGTGTGCCTAGTGATTCGAATATTTATCCCTTGTTGCATGTACAAACATCACATTAAGAAACAAAAGTGTGGACGTCATGTTTCATAACATCCCATAAAAAGAACATTTGACCCTTTCATAGGTTTTGGTAAACCATGAACTCCCAACTCTGGGTGAAGCATGAAGCTCAAAAAGCACCGTGGAATTAAGTTGCGACTATTTTCTTAAATATAGATGATCTTGTAGTGAAGCTCATTATTGTGCCAAGAGTACCATGGAGAAGCTGGAGAATGTTCTTGCAATTATTGGATCAGGCGTGAAATTTTGGGGTCTTGCAGCCATTCCTGGCGTACAACTTGGAGCCAATCCGGTACAATGAAGGAGAGGGAAAAGAGGATTCCTTCTTCTTCATACTTTAAGTAAAGAGCATTAATGACCACATTTTATTTTCCCTTCTTGCAAATGATCTCAGAATCATATCCAAATAGCTTGGTTACCCATTTTTGTTGCTCTGGGGATGAAATTGTTTTTTCCAAAAAATACTTGAGGCTTTGGTGATCAGTTTTAATCTAGAATAATTGCACCAATAGATAAGGATGACATAGATCCACAACATGCATAATAGAAAATATTTCCTTTTCATAGATTGATTGGCCCAAATGTATGTCTGAAATTTGTTTGCTAGTGAAGGCCAAAGGCCTACCATCTTGCATGAGGTATGCCCCAATTCCTTTTCCTAAAGCATCACATTCCAAGACAAAAGTCTTGGTGATGTCTAGAAGTGCCACAACAAGCATCATGCACATAGCCTCTTTCAAGGTGTGGAAGGATTGATCAGTTGTTAGAGTCCAAGTGAAGGCATTATTTTTAAGGAGAGCAGTGAGAGGTGTAAAAAATTTCCATAATTCTTAACAAACTTGAGATAATAACCTGTTAAACCCAAAAAACCACGCAATCTCTTAATAGTTTTAGGGCGAGGCCAATCCTGCATAGATTCAATTTTCTTAGGATCCACCCTTAAACCATCCTTGCCAACAATATGACCCAGGTACTCCACGTCTAAGGCTCCAAAGGCACATTTAGATTGTTTGAGGAAAAGTTGGTGTTGAGGAATCCAATGGGATAGGTCTCGAATAAGGGTGTCAACGGAACCACTACACTCCTTTTTTTGTTAACTCCTGTGGAGTTATACTCCGATAAGAATAATACTGCAGTGGAAAAATTCCATAACAGAAAGAAATGTGTAGTAATTTTGCAACCAAAATGAAGGAGGAAAGGTTGCACGACAATAGATCTTGTCTGTTCCTTCTTTGTTCTGTTTTTATCCCAAGGGTTAAGGTTTTTCAGGGTTCCTACAGACAAGATTTTTCTCTGTGTTGTAGCTCTCTAATATACGTGCAGGGTCGAATAGTAGTACTCAATCCAATATCTAAAGGCACCAACTAAGGAGGCTAGACCGTACCCTTAGTCATACTATCTGATTACCCAGGTAATAGAGAGTAATGGAGAGTATCTTCCCAAGTGTTTTTCTAGGTGGCACTGTAGCAGTTAGGCGGCCGATCGATTGATCTATAGTGGGTTTCAGGATACCTAAGTCAATCTGTATACAGGTGTTGTCTAATGAACTACCACTCGAAGGGGTACCAACAGGGGTTACAAAGGTGTCCAACAATGTGAGTTTAAAAACCTCTTGTATTTCCTGCATGTATTCTTCCCCAACCACATATTTATGCGTTGAATGACATATCAATGTAGTTTTAAGAGATTGGAACATGTCTCTACCCTAGAAAGAATTTAACCCACAGTTCCTATCAAGGAAAGTGCTCTGATACCACTTGTAAGGTACCAAATGTAATATGATATGCATAAACATGGATATTTAGCAAATATCAATGGAACAACAGAATATTGAGAAGAGCAACTATTGAAGGAAAATCTTCCTGCGGACAGGTAGATCTCCTCAAAGAGCTAGACTCTTAACTCTAAGATAGAAAGTGCTTATCATGGTCATTGACTTCCTTTTAGGCCTACACAAACTAATGCATGAAGAGGAAGGAGGAAGGATGTACCTTTTACCGATGTTTGTCCCTACACGCTCCGAGTTGAACTCCAATGTTGAGCTCCTCGATAAGCCCTATAGACAAACAAACTACAACCACTTCCTATTCTATCGATATTTGTTCGAAGAGGACCTATCTACTTAGAGACAAATTCATGTAATGTCAAACACAAATTAGAAAGAAACATGCCAAGCATATTACATTAATGAGGACAAAACGTTACTTACAGCCATAGATGGAATGTAGCAGTTTCGTCAAGTTCTCCTTGCCTAACTCTTGCTCAAAATCTCCACAATCGGAATGACGATAGCTTCACTGATTAGCCTCCACTTCACTGTGTGTTTCCTATGAGATCATAGGTTTCATGCTTCTCATCCCTTCTCTAAATATCACTTATGAGATCATAAGTTTGGTATGATTCTCTATCCAGCTCCTCTTTCACCATGAGAAAGCCTACTTAGATAGCCTTGGAGAGGCTCAACCACTTGATATATCATTGGGATGAGTTGAGGATTTTCCTCCTTGATTTAAGGATCTTCCCGAAGATCATGGCTTGAATAGGGATTTGAATCCAACTGCCTTCAGGGATTGAAGGGATCCTTCCCCCATTCATCTCAACAAACCAACTGCTACCCAGAATAAGCAGCGCTCCCTCAAAAGGGCCATTAGAGCGTTATAATGCTCCCAAGTAATGTTTAAGGGGGTGTCAACACTCCTAAAAGTAGTAGCGCTCCTCCAAAAGGGCAGAGGTAGTGTTATAACGCTCCCATATAGTGTATAGGGGGGCGCCAACACTCTTGAGAGAGGTATAGGGGAGCACTCTCCTCCAAAAACTCAGTTTTTTGGGTTCTTTCAAATGGAAAGAGGTTCATAAGCCCAATTAACCATTCCTCCTCTTCCAAATCAAGTGTTTGAGGTGTTTCAAGTGTATTTTTGATGTCGTTATAAGTATGATATAAGCATCATGGCAGTATGCTTTGCTTGACACTTGCGACACTTGTGAGCAAAATGCAACACTTGCGACACTTGTAATGACGACACTTGCGACACTATCTGTTACACATTATTTTCGTCATCCCTATGATCGTTAATGATGTAAACCTATCTATTTCCTTTAGAGGGGTCACAGTGGCCTGAGTTCCTGAAGAGAGAAGGAAGAAGAACTTTTCCTGAGAAAAGAAGTTGCATTTTCCTA
>ML777717.1:385505-395747 GCA_009831015.1 Picea engelmannii
CAACTCAAATCCAGTTTAGTGCAAACTGTGTACCCATAAAAATACAATATGACATCTCTTGTGTCAATTTGAACATAATATGTCTTGGGTGTTGTGCCCAACTCAATTCTAATTTAGTGCAAACTATGTGTACCCATAAAAATACAATATGACATCTCTTGTGTCAATTTGAACATAATATGTCTTGGGTGTTGTGCCCAACTCAATTCCATTTTAGTGCAAACTATGTGTATCCATAAAAATACATGTGTGGGTGCCAAAACAATTGCTAGACAAGGAGGGAAAGGCATTAGTATACAGTTTTTCATTCAAAATTTCATTATGATCAAGGATTTATTGAACGATGATTCTTAGTGATCTAGTTTGATATAAGTGAGTTGATTGTCGCAAGACCAATGCAGCCACAGTATGCTCCTCTGCTACATGCATCCTCATCAAGTGTGTAGGTAGAGAAAAACCACAAGAACAATGATGACATTGTCATGTGCTTTTAAAGATTTAATGCATCTTAAGTTGAAAGGCCTCCAAATCTTCATCGTCTTGTCCCAGGAAGTCGAGTATAAAAACCCATTTCTATAAATCGATAGAACCAATATGGTATCCACATGTTCAATCTAAAGAGCCTTCATATGCCTACTCACTTGAACATACTTTCTAGGTAGCATGACGTTCAACACATAATTCTTGAGGGTCGACATGGTGGCCACTAGTTTATGACCAAATGTAGGATGCATATTTTCAACGCTTTTCCAAACTCTGATTCTCTAATCTTGATGCATGTTATATATATTGTCACTAAAAAGTAGAATACACTTCACAACATCTCCATGGCCAAAATTACAGTGCCCATAGAGCTTAGTATTTCTCCATACTCAAATGTCGTTACCAAAGGACCCACTATGCAAGAGGTTTCCCTCCATTGTTAGAGTAAAAATCCAGCCACCATGGTATTTTCATCATTGGTCCTCAGAGACTTCTGATCTATGATACCAAGAGAGGGGATTGATGTCAGCCTACTATGTGAACAAGCACTTGGTTTTGATTGAATACTTAGCCGAGAAGAAATATAAAATTATGATTACAGGCTTGTTGCAAACCTTATATTGTATTCAAATTGTGAGTTACCCTCTAACATGAGGCAACTCACTTGGGATGTTGCTTCAAGACTATCCTGATATTTCATTGTGTTATCTTTATAAACCCTCATGGTTGAAGAATCCATGGTCTTCATTCACATGGAGTTTGTTCTAGTAAAGAAGGAGGATATGTGCTAAAATTGTACTTGTATGCCCATAATATTGCAACAAGAGGTTGATGAGATTCATAGTATAACCTACAACTTCAAACAACCAAACCCGATATCTTGTTGAAAATACATCCAACCATATTAGTTACTTAGTTTAAGTTTCTTCTACTATTATTTTCTTTGAAGGTGTGAGTCAAGAAGTCAGACATTGACAAAGGAAGGTGTATAGAAGATTGCATGCCAGGTGGAAGACATGCTTAATGAAAATGGGGATACATGACAAATTTAGTGCATTTGTTATTCAAGGTAGATGATGCTATTATAGCTAGTTGATTAATAATGAACCGCCTTTTACATCTCTAATATTATAAATTGTAACATTGATATTATATGTGGAAAAGCACCCGCAGTTAAATCGTTAGAATCAATTTTATTAAGTATGGAATGCTTAGTGGATGACCAAAATAATAATGATTATAGAGGTGTCATGTTTTTCAAGAAACAAGTGTTGAAAGAGATGAGAACTTCGTTAAAAAATGAATGCATTAAAATATAAATGTTTAGGTTAGATAGTGACGAAATGAGAATAAGATAAAAAAAGATTGGAATGCAAGACAGGCTATCACATTGACATAAATTGTTAATTATTTTTTGACAAAGTTGTAGGTTTCAACATTTTTGCATTTATTCAACAGCACATGCACAATGCCCAATGCCTTTCTCGTGTTATTTATTCATGTGTTGCTACCTCTCTTCATATCCCTTCCCTACTCACTTGTTTTGAACACTCTTTAACCTTCTTTTATATTTCATAAAGAGCTCAAAGGCCATTTATTTTTCTTTCAAAGTGTTTTCCTCCTACTACGAATAACAAAATGTTGGGTGTTGCATGTATATGACAGGATACTTATAAATATTTTATGCTAAATTTGGTTGGTTTTATTACAAATTTTCATAGCATGTTTTATGATTTTGGGATCTTATATGCTAACAAAAGAGAGTGGGGTCACATATCCCCTAGCATGGCTTATGTGTGGACAGATGTGTGCCCATTGTCTCATTCTATCTGCATGACTAACATTATTTTTCTTCCTTTTTGTTTCCTTAGTGTATTTACATACTATATTATTCATTTCATTTCATTTGTTTGAGAGGCATAACCACCACACATATCTATCATTCTCATGTTTCCTCCTTTTTTGTAGAATAGTAAGTTTAGTTGTGGTCTAAATTATCTTAAAATTATCATTATAGGGAATGGTTTTTATCACACTATTGAATTTTGATACTAAAGGATTTCATGTATAGAAAAGCATTGTAGATCGTTGCTCACGTAATTGTTACATATGTCATAAGATGATTTCTTCCCTAGTTCCTTCTCCACGATGCTTATTTAAGCAAGCTAAATCCTCAATGCCCTCCACTCAAAGTTACAAAGTCATTATTATCAAGGGAGAAGAAAAGTATAGCCAACAATAAAACTAATGCATATGGAGTTCTAATTATTAAAACATGCGAAGTACTTTATAGATGTGTTAATCTAAACAAAAATATTGAGAAATAGATATATATAAATTTTGAGATAGATATATGATTGGCGTTGACTACATGCTAGGATAGTTATATCATCACCAATGAACCTATTTCCTAAAAAAAAAATTAAAAAATGTAATAATAATTATTAATTCATCCCTTTCCCTCACATAATAACTTCATTTCTTTATCTATCAACTAGAGTTAAATATGTTTAGTTTTGAAACAAGATTAGTTGTAAAGGGCAGCAAGTCCCTGCCAATTGTGTAGAGGTGGATCACGACTCACTAGCTCGAGAGTGAGTGTGACACTAGATGTGCTGAAAAGATCATATACGTCAATCATCTATAGAAAATCAAGTCTTCGAGTAACAGCTAAGAAAAACACAACTAGACATAAGTTTCCAATGTAGCCTAGTCGAGTCCCAAACTTCTCCAACTTATATTTCCATCTGAAAAATTATGCTATGTAAGTAAAATCATGCTAATAAGAAAATTAACACACTGTTATAATCTATATTTACTCTGCAAACGAAAAAAAAAAAGTTAAAATTGAAATGAATGTAAGTTGAAAATGTACTACTAAGCATAGAAAATAATCTACTTATGGATGTTGATTTCCCGACTTCAAAACTTTGTTTGGAAATAACAGAACAATCTACTTACATATGGTGATTCACTGACTTCAACACCTTCTTTAGAGATATTTTGTTGAATTCATTGGAGATGTAACTATATAATTTCCATCCCATAAGTCCCATGAATATAATGATTGTCGGTAGTTCAACTACAAATAAAAATCCCAATGGTCGTCGAATGAAAATTAGACAACATGATAGCTTAAATAGAACCTTCTTTTTGGCTCTATTATTCAAACATCTCTAATTAACATGACCAATGAAAAATTAAATATCTTCCCATGAACTAGATGAAAATAAATATAACTTGCAGGCTTAAATCATGATAACCATGGGCCTGTAGATATATTGCACCCAGTGCTACTAGGAGTATCAGTGGAAACAAGTAGAGAAAAATATGAGGGACTATGGTCATAGCATCGATTTTTGTTAAATTGGATCTTAGACAATATAACAACATATGGATAATCCCCTTCTTTGTTTTGACATAGAGGAGTGTAATATAAGTGTTATTTAAAATTATGAGGTATTATTAAATCACCTCAAACTTATATCTAGCCTTATCCAATTCTATCCACATCCATGATGATTTTGACCCTAGAGATAAAGGTCAAAACAAGTACAACCACCATAATGCCATAATGGAAACGGGTAGAGCTAAAATATCATATATGTGTTAAATTTGGTCTAAGACAATATAACACAATATCAATAGCCCCTAGTTCTCAGAGAAAATTATGTCAGAAATTAAGCTAAGTTGTTTGAGTTGTGAGGTCATATCTACGATGTCAAATCATCTGGGATCCATTCCTTATTTTATCTCCACCTAGGATCTATTCATAGTTTTGTCTCCATCCAGTCAACACATATTCAATCTCTACAATCTTAAAGCACCCAAAATTTACATATAGTTTTATGGGATCTTTCTCTGTGATTAAATCTAAAGTTAAAATACAGATACATTAACGTAGATCCGAAAAAAACAACAAAGGATTCACATACGATAGATTGACAAACAAGTATTAATAAACAATTGTGAAACAGAAAAACAACTCCATCAAAGGAATAAACCAATTTTAGAGGGGAGAAAATTGCCCACAAATACAATTTCAACAAATGTGTCATTCATTTTACACATAGAATTGATTGTACCATATTCTTCTAAGATAAGAAGCCCCATTAGTGATGTAACCCCCTCACATCACTCTATATCCACTTTGTGACACAACAATCCATTTAAACTCCATTGGATTAACTATGATAAGTCTCAGGTACTAATTTTATATATGTACATAACACATACAGTTAATGAAATAGACAATTCAAGTTAAACTTCTTTGGCTCAACAATGATAAGTCTCAGGTCCTAATTTTATCAATATCAAGAAATTTGAATAAATCATACCTTTGTATCCAAAGGTTGGTGTGGTTGTTTTCTTTTCCAAACGAAGCCACATCTTGGTCCAAAATTTAGTGGGTCTCAAGATCCAGATTGAAACCCAAGATAGAGAATATCACTAGCAAGAGCACTTTAAGGACCAAGAAAGTTATAGCCTTTCTCATTGTTTCTACTTTATTCAATACCATGGTTGATAAAGTCCTCCTTAAATAATAATACACAAACAATATACCCCTCCTCAGATGACATGATACATTAATAGATAATATAGGCAAAATATCCATGATTTTGTTACAAAAGAAGAGCCCTTATCGACGTAAAGCTCAATTTCTCTTTTTGTGGACCTGCAATTCCATAGTGTTGAACAAGTGTACCACATTCTAACCAACCAAATAATTGTATTTGATAAATCATAACACAATCCAATTTTCCATATTTGTCCATTCTGAATTGTTGAACGTGTGATGCAAAATCCATGATTTTTAATTGAATAGAATCCAAAACGTACTACACATTATGCACCCAAAGTGGGCATGATAGGGACCAAATTATACCATATTTTTATGGATTCAAAAGGGTTGTTTTACCTGCATGTGAATTTCCCACATCCCATTAATCCCAACTACTATAGCATGTGCATATGTTTTCTCCACCGCAGAATAAACATTTAAAAAGCCTGGCACCGGTTTTTTTTTATATCTATATGGCATCGATTATATTTCTTGTATATGTGTATTGCAGCATATATATTGCGAAGGAAAAATATTTAGCTTACATTCCTACTTTTTCAGTAAATACAACGCTTATATAGAGAACAAAGAATCTATTTTTGGTAGTTTTATGAAGTCTTATGATGTGATTTTTTTATTTCTTATTTTCAAAGTATGAATCCATATGCAAGATTAAAAGTACTCACACATAAGGAATCCATACACAGTAATAGAAGTCATCATACCTATGGATAAAGTTAAAAGTTTAGTGATAAGATTAAAATACTGAATACTGGAAGTTTGAATCCATAAGTAAGATTATAAGTCCTCGTACATATGGAATCCATACACAAGCACATAAGTCCTCGTACATATGGATAAAGTTGAAATTTTATGGAATGATAGCATGAGATACGAAATAACATAAGCACGAGATAACTAAGTTACTGTGGCCGTGGATCAAACACTCAACCCTCAGATCTTTGTTTGTTTCTTTCTCACAACCGAAATATACCCACAGATGTAATTACACAAAAGAGCAGAGATATTGTCCTCTAAAGTTGTTTCTCTCTCACAACCAAATTATACCCACATATGCAATCAACAAAAGATCTAAGAGATTGTCCTCCTAAGTAAGAGATGTGATCTGTATAAATATGTTGTAATTGATTCATTGTGCTTAATCAAATTGCAGAAGTAGCTTAGATTATAGAATTAGCTTAATGTGGAGTCCTTCTCACACAACAAATCCAATAACATGTTAAAAAAAACGCAATAGAATAATTGCAAATTGATAGATAAAAGTTCATTGTGCCACTATATTTACAACCAAAACCTTTGAATGGCTGAGTTAATTTAGTCTTCAATGGATGTGTTAATTCTTGATTCCTGTATAATTTTCCTTGGGCTTCCAATTCCTCTTATTTGTGTCATAAATCCAATCAATTAATGTGAATCTTTATACACTATCTATTAATTTATCTTTAAAAAATAACGAATACAATGCATTCAATATCTTTGTTTCTATGGTATTTCTATTGCCAAAAATTAATATCTAGATGTGCAACAAATGTACACACTTAGATCACCACATGAGCACAATTTGGGAAAGCAATTAGGAAAGAGAGATCAGATGAAGAAAACACAAAAGTGAGGGCACGCAAAACATAGGATCAAGAAGAAGAGAGAAGAGAGAATAAAATAGGGAACGAGAGGGAACATGATTCCATGAAATCCAGGAAAACTAGCAGAGAAGGAGTTGGATCCAGCCTCGAATGAGTTTTCACCATCTTGGATCCAACCTTCGATGAGCATACCAAAACATGCGACCAAAAGGGATATCAGGAATCAAGAAACAAAGTCCGAGAGACTGAAGAGTAAGATATATAAGGAAACAAAACAGAGAAAGACTGAAGAATCAAGAAACAGAGCTCTAGAATTCAAGAACCTGTAGAAGAACTTGAACTCAAGATTCGAGCCTCAATGAGGAATTGTAATCAGATAGGAGGTTGTAATGTCTGTGACATCCATTGTAGCGCATTGCGCATAAATTCCCAGAGCTAATAAAGAAGACAAACAGATTGTGGACGTAGCCCGGAGTTGGGTGAAACATGTTATATCTATGTTCATGTGTTGTGAATTGTGTAGTTTACTATGTATTATGTTAATGTAGCGACTGATTGGATGAATCTTGTAGTAATTGTGTATTTACTAGTAGATCTTAGATGGAATAGTGCAAAACTGCGGATAATAATATGTATCTCAACTTAAAATTCTCACTGTGCACTCTTAGGAGTAATTAAAGAACACTCTGTCCATGGAAATTAGTGCGTTAGCATCTCCTGGAGTCGTAATTGAGTGCATTTCCCTCACCACCATAGAATCATGGTTCCTATAGCCCCTATAGAGATACCTCGGGTGAGAATTCACCTACTCGCAGGTGTTGCTAAAAGGGTTGGTATCCTCGAGTTTAATGCACTCATAACCTTGAATCCTAAATCTTTAATCTACCCATGCATGTGTGCCAACAAATGGTTTTGTTGTCGGGATCCAGAATCTAAACGTGAGGGAGGGGATGTTCTAGAGACCGACTCAAAAACAAATCAATGACTAGTTAGATCAGAAGGAGCATGAATTCACTCGAAAGGAGAACATAAATCCACAGCTAAAGGATAAACATTGGTTGAACAAGTACATTTACTCATACATTCATGAAGTTTTGTTCAGAGAATTCCCAAACATTCTAGAAGAATGGCTAGAAATATTTGTGGAGAAGATTGACAGACATAGACCAGTTGCACCAAAGAATTGGACTCTTGAGCTAGTAGCACAATTCAAATATGTGAATAATACAACTTCATGCGAAGTTGACCATAGGATAGATAGTATCCTGAAAGGGGTATGCCATCGAATTTGCTATAGATTTCAGAGGTCTATGCGGGAGGTTTCTAGGATCACTAAACATGTGGATAGAGATGTTGTTATGCGATAAAGAAGTAATGACCATGGAGTCATATAGCTAAGGAAATCCACACACACAGAGGAGTTCAGTTTGATCGGATAATGCAAGAGAGAGAAGAGGAAATAGGAAAAGAGGAAGAATTTGGAATAATGTGCAGTGGGAAGAGGTACAAAGAGGTTAGGACTGTGGCTAAAGAGAGAGAACAATGTAGTGCGTACCTAGAACTATGCAGAGATATTCAAATTACTGAAGTACAACAAATAGAGGAAGAGGAATAAATCATGGTCAATCCAGTAATAGAGGAGCCGAAGAGTCTAGGTCGATCAAAAGTTTGGTTCGAAACCATCACTTTATGTGCAATGCCAGAATCTGACACTACCGTTTAACACTTATCCAAGGCACTCGTAGTGTGCATAAGAGATCAAGACCCGAGCAAAAAAAGTTGTCGCAGTAGTCCGGGATAGAACCAGAGTCAGAGTAGCAGTCCAAGTAAGAAGAATTAACCAACCTTACCCAGAGGAAGCACTAATTATCACACCATGGTGGGGTTAGACAACACCCTGAGATTGTCCACCTTTAAGGGAATCAGATCTGAAGATCGCAAGTAGCACTTATTTGTGTGTGAAACCATATGGGCAATGAAGAACGTCCAAGACGAAGGGGCCAAAATTGTGTAGTTAGCGACAACTTTCAGAGGCTGCACATTAGTCTAGTACATGAAACTACAAAGTACCATTGCATCGGGTCAACCGAGAACACTAGCAGAGATTACCCAGGCACTACTAAAGGAGTTTAAAAAACCTAAATCAGAATCCCAATACATAATAGAGATAAAGGAGATCAAATAGGTGCACACTGAATCAATGTGTGAGTTTGACCAGAGGTTCAAGGAGATGATGGGAAGATTAACTTTCCAAATCCTAGATCAGCAGCACAGGAAGTGGTTCATTGTTAGTCTACTACCTCACATAAGAAGTCCTTTAATCCAGCAGAAGGTTAGATCACAGTCTGAAGCATTGGAAATAGCAATGAAGCTAGAAGCATCCCCAATGGGAGATAACGTTGGAATGGCGTAGATCTAGAATCAATTAGCAGCACTAACCATTCAATTAGCTAAAGTAACGAAAGGTAAAGACAAACGAGAGGAATTATTGTGTACAAAATGAAGAAATGAAGGTCACCATAAAGACAAATGCCTAGCATTCATGCAATACCTCACAAGTGGAGAATTGAATCCACTACCAGGAGGGGAGTATTGCAAGATATGGAAGAAGTGGGGACATAAGCCACCAGATTTCCCATTGTTTTATAAATACTAGAGCACTCCCAGAAGCTTATTCTGTAGCTTTTGTAAATTAGTAGGGCATGAATACAAGAATTGTCGTGCATTCGACATAATGAGAGAACACACAATGGATATGTATCGGATCTAAGAGGAAAACATAGTGAAAGAAGCAAGAGGCCAATATAATAACCTAGGGGGTTTAACCAAGGGAAAAATGGAGGATTCGACTGAGGCCAAGGAAGAAGTAACTTTGGAAAAGGGGGAAGAGATTCCATTATATGTTACAATTGTAATCAACCTGAGAATTTAGCACAAGACTGCCAAAATTTGCGCACTAGAACATGCTATATTAGACTTCCCATAGTTAATAGAAAAATGGTAGGCGAGAGGAAATAAGAACCAGAACTAGAATCCCAATGTGCAAAATATCTTAGTTAAAATACGGGAAGAAACCCCAAAAGTAGTTATTGCTATGCGCTGAGGCACCAAAATAGGATGTTGGCCCTCGACCAAGTTTTGAGGAAACATTGGTCAGGTTTGACCACTTTTTGGACTTCAACATAGTGATCAAGGAAGGAGCGCCCAGGCGGAGATGAGATCATGCATCTCACTTCTTTTGTTGGCTATGTGAACCCAGTATGTGGTTCTTAGAGTTTTGTAACGGGATATGGGATGTCAACCCATGTGTTTACCCTAGATTAGGCCTTTTTGTAAATGTAAAAGTATAAATAAGAAAAGAATGTATTGTAGTAAGTGTGTGGGATGTGATGGGGATGTAATTGGCTAAGTGCAAGAGGCAAGTAGTTCTAAGTTGCTTTGTGCAACAAAACATGTATGTAAGGCTTTGTGCTTGATAGAGAAGTTGGCTCTGTGCCTTGACCTGATTTTGGGAAGGTGGATCTGGTGCTTAGTGCATAGATTGTTGGTTGTGGAGCCTGATTATCTTCCTGATTTATAGGTCTTTTACTTTCA
>ML777717.1:396003-417620 GCA_009831015.1 Picea engelmannii
GGCTATGTATGATGGTGAATATTGTATTCTGAGAGAGGAGACTGTGAGAGAAAGAAGAGGAAGTTACAGCGGGTTTTTCTATAGGTTGTATCCCTTCATTTGTTGGATAATAATAAAGGAAGAACCTGGCAATTTCTCTGGTGGACGTAGCCCACACTAGGTGAACCACGTAAATCCGTGTCTCTCTTGTATTGTGTGTCTTCTATGTTTTGTTTCTGCATTTGTTTTATTTTATTGCTCTGCGGTCTTGTTTTTCTAACGCAGATCACCTGTATGGTGCGAAGCTTGGCTCTGTGTCTTAGTGCACAAGAGAAGATCAATGTAATATATTGAAGACTACTAAAGAAGAAGAATTCATTGGTGGACGTAGCCCCACACTGGGGTGAACCATGTATATCTTGTGTTTATGGTTTTCTTTGTGCTATAATGTTTATACTGTGAATCTGCTTAGTGCATTGAGTGTTATATATGATATATAGATCCATGAATGCTTAGTACTTTAGTTGTGTTGAATGTGCTAGATCTAACTTGTGATGTTAAGTGCGATGTGTATTTTTTCATGGTTACTGCGTTGATCTATCCTTAGGGTTTTCTCTACGATGTGAATAAAAGATGATAACTAACGCATGTTGTTCTTAAGTACTCTGTGAAGTCATTGTAATCATAGATCTATGTCCCAGCTTGGTTACAGACACTTGAGTCCTCTAACCCCCACTGCCTCTACCTCGAGTAAGACTTCTCTTGTTTTGCAGGTGTTGCTGAAAGGGTCGGTAGTTAGGGTTTCGTTGGTGCGTTGTTGAAGCGTTGAACCCTGGGTATGCCCCTGTGCCAACAAATGGTTATGTTGTCAGGACCTAAAATTGTGATTGTTGGGAACTGAAGTAAAGAAAAGAGGATCTTTGTGCGTAGATCTATTGTTGTAGAGCGTAGTACTCTACTTGACTTGTGAATCTTTGTGCTAAGAAAGAAACTTGATCTGAAGAAAAGAGGTAAGATATTGAAAGAGATAAATCTTTGTGCTTTGATAGAGTAAGATAAGTGGAAATTTTTGTTTTGAAAGCATGAATCTAGGTATGTTTGATAGATTTTGTCCTATTCTGAAAGATAGGGTACAGTTAGAAGAAAGAGTTGATCTAGATAAATTTGATAGAAATATAGAAAGATATGTTATTCCTATGCATAAAAAGAATTTATGGACTAATAATTGGATGCAGGAACCTAGAAAGAATATTTGCAGATTGTAGGCCCAGCATTGTGATCCTAGTGCACGGTACAGAAGAAGTTGGGGAACATATAAGAGGAAGAGAGTATTAACCCTATGTTATAACTGCAGAAGACCGGGACATCTTGCTAAGGAATGCCCTCATGCAGGTCCTATTTGTCTTTGTTGTAAATTTATTGGTCATGAAGTTGAGGATTGTCCAAGAGTGATTACTAAAGTAGAACAAATGAAGATGAGTCAAGAGAATAAGAGAATGTTAGAGAAAGGATCAGAGGAAGCTCAAACTCCATTAGAACAGTTGAAAGAAGTTATGGATGATCACAAATATGTCAGTTTACCAGAGATCATGAAAGAAAAACAACGCATAGATACAAGAATAGGAGACTTTGACATAGACTATGTTTTGGATGAGGAAACACAGGTAAATATTATTCCAGAAAGCACTTGGAAAATTGTAGGAAATCCTACTGTGGTACCTTCACTGGGAAGGATAGGCTTGTTTAAAGGAAATATGATAACCCTATGTGGAAGATTTACTAATGTACATGTTATCATCCATGGAACATCGACATAAGAGGAATTTGAAGTTATTAGGTTTGTTGAGAAAAGCGCCCTGTTCCCACTTTTGTTAAGAAAGACTTAGATCAAGAAGGATCAGATCAGAAGGAAAGCAGAGGAAGAAGCTACAGAAAAGAAACTGCAAGAACTAAGGGATTTCATAGCTAGAAAGATAGATCAACTGATAGAAGGACGAGAAGTTGAGTCAAAACAACAGAAGGCAAGAGAATTAGTTGTCGAATTTGAAAGAACGCAAGAAGGTTTGAAGGACCTATCCATGCAAGAAGAAAGTATATCTACCCAGGAAGTAGTAAGGGAAGGGATATTAACTTTGAACCCACTGGAAACACATCAGCAGTGCGAAGTCACTACGATAGAAGAAACTAAGAATAAGAATGGAAAGAGGAATCCATAAACAGTTAGAGATACTCATATTACAGGAAAGAAGGCAAGGAAGCTCACTAAGAAGAAAGATAAGTTAGAAAATCTATAGGAAGTTACAAAGAATAAATGGAAGAATTTGCAGGAAGCAGCATTGTAGAAGTTGAACCTCACTGGAACAGCAGAACCATGAAGAATGGGACTTCGCCCTGACAAAGCTATATGACCGTTGGAGGCGCCCCTACTGTTAGAACGACGCTCCAGAATAGCTAGGAAACACATTTATGGGTGAAGAGACTGCGTTTGGGATGTTGAGACTGCGCCATAATGGACAAATTCTCATTAATGGAAGCATTCCTACTCGTTGGAAGAATTTGTTATGATGCTCACTTACTTAACCTATCTGATGCTGCGTCGGGACCACTTTTTGCCTCCCATGATTATCTGAGAATTGATTGTGTGTCGAACTGTGATTTCAGAACCTAGACCTCACCATTCATTGTTGACTCCATCTGTTTGTTCGCCTACCCCAACCTATCCATTTAAAAGAGAGAATGTTAAGCGAACAGACTGAGCTAGAGAAGTCTGTCGAAGAGGTCCTTAAGAAGTTTATGCCTGATAAAGTCATGTCTGAAGGAATATAGGCGTCATCGACTAGGAGACTATAGGCTTCTCCTTCGACTGGACGACGTTCGGTCCGTACTAACCCCACGACTGAAAAGTGAAGTAAGTATAGTCACGATCTGGCTAATGTGAAGTAGATCCCATCGATCTTACCAGATTATATTTCATCTTTGGCTGGCACGGTTAACCATGATAACATCCCACGGGACTTTGAGTACATTTTGATCACTGCATACATCATGAAGGGGATACGCGTAGAAGGAAGCCAGTTGGGACAAATCCCATCTCTAAAGAAAATCTACTTTAACCTCGAAGAGAGAAAGAACTACGCAATGCTCGTGCCTCATAGATACCTGATGAAGACAACTGGGAAGAAGCCTCGCATAATCTCCCAGCCATGGATTAAGGAGTTGGTGCAGTCCACGATATTGAATGTCATGAATATTCCTCACTTTGGCCGAAATCAGGAGGTTAACTCTTGCGTTAAACTTCTCTTGTTGTGCTATCATGGAGCATACTTGTGGCTCAATAAGCGGATTACTGTGGATTCGGTGCTAATCCACTTGATCACAGGACTGAGCATGTAGGGACCTGACCCTCAGCAGTTCTACCCAAGGAAGTTCTCGAATCACTCCCTGGCATAGCACATCAAGGAGGCATACGACGAAGTTGAGAAGGGAAAGAGAGGCTACAAGGTAGCCTCTATCCAGGATGGCGTAGTGCACCTTGCTTGCCAACTTATAGCTAGCAAGCTTGTAAGAAAGAACCTCCCCACGCAGGTCACCAGGTTCGTGGTGGACCTTGTAGGAAAATGCGTGGAGGGGATGCAGATGAACTGGGCGAGTTACCTCACCAACAAGCTTGAGAAAGACTGTCGTGAAGCACAGGATCAGGGATACAAGTTCCACTTCAGCTGGCTACTAGTGCTAATTGCATTTGTCACTTGGCAAATACCAAAAGGAGCTACCTTCCTGGAGATTGAACCGTCGGAGCTGTTGGTCACGGGGTTCTCAACCTTATGGTATATGAACGATATGTCGAAGCAATGGAAGTCGAACAAAGTGTTCCATGCCTATTATCAGCAACTGAAGGTTGTCATTGAGTCGTTCTCACGGATGACACCGCGCACCTTGCACCAGTACAGACAGATCACTAAGTTTCATGCAGATCGACATTGCATATATATTACTACACATAGGGATGAGAGCAAAGAAAAACTACAATCCTATTACAAGTTGACCGACGAAGATATGGAACAGATCACCAAGGAATGGCCAGCGGAGTTCCTTGTACCCATTATAGACACAAAACTCTCTGACCTTGACATTATAGGAAGCCTCTTGGTCACCCGGGTCAAGCATGTTAGACATACCAGTGTGAAGAAGAAGAAGAAAAAGAAGGAATTCCAAGACATAGAGACTGATGAGGAGGACACCACCTCAGAGGAAAATGGATCTGGATCGCCTGCGGGAGGAGGAGGAGATGAAGTCAATCAAGAAGTAGGAGGGGAAGAAGGAGAACAACAAGGAGAAGGTGAAGCTACACCTCCGAAGGATCCCCCTACCGAGATAGAGACACCAAAGAAGAGGAAGGATTCTCCACAGAAACCCTCAACTCACCAATAGGCAGTAATGCAACTCACCAATAGCTTTCATTTCAAATACCTTTGACATCTGTTTCTTAATTCCACTAATCAATTTTTATGAATTTCTTGCAATGATTAAATTATCAACATATAAGGAAATCAATACAACATGCCCCTTTTCATCAAACTTGATATACAGATTTGGATCAGTTTTTCTCCTCATAAAACCATGTTGAAGAAAGAATGAATCTATTTTCTCATACCATGACCTAGGTGCATGTTTCAGTCCATACAATGCTTTATTTAATTTACAGACTAAATGTTCCTAACCACTTTTCACAAACCCCTCTAGTTGAGTAAGGTAAACCTCCTCCTTTAACTCATCATTTAGAAAAGCGGTTTTTACATCTAATTGGTGAAGCTTCCAATGGTACTTTGTAGCTAATGCAATTAACAATCTTATAGTATTTAATTTGGCTACTCGTGCAAATGTTTCTACATAATCAATGCCCTCCTTCTGTGAATACCCTTTTGCCACCAATCTGGATTTATATTTATCTATACTACCATATTCTTTGAATTTAGGTTTGTATATCCATTTACATCCTATGGGCATTTTATCTTTAGGCAATTTAGTCAATTCCCAAGTTTTGTTTTTCATTATAGAGTCATATTATTCCTCCATTGTTTTTCTCCATTCTTCATGTTCATTAGCTTCATTAAAAATCATGGGTTCTATGACATTTGAAATACTACTCATCAAGGCATAATCTTTATATTTTTCAGGTGGATGAACCTGTCGTGAAAATCTTCTTAATTGGCTAGTGACTTCTCCATTTTGTGAAGATTCTTCTTCACTGCTAGATGTATCCATGTCACTGGGTGTCTTTTCTTGTTGGTGCTTTTCTTCTTTGACCTCTTTATCTTCAAGAAGTACATGCCTTCCTTCATGGTTGTTGTCTTCATTATGTCCTTCTGTCTTCTCAGGGAAAATTACATCTCTACTCGCAAACACTTTGTGAGTAGATGGATCAAACAATTTATATGCCTTAAATTATGAACAGTACCCTATAGAAATACATTTGATAGCTTTATCATCAAGCTTCTTCCTGTTCTCCTTTGAAATATGTGCAAATGCTTTACACCCAAATATCCTCAAATTATTAAGCACTGGTTTAGAATCATACAAGGCTTCAAAAGGAGTTTTATGATAAAGACACCTTGTTGGACTTCTATTCTTTAAATAAACAATAGTGTTAATGGCCTCAGCCCAAAAATAATTTGAGAGATTCTTACCTTACATCATACTTTGTTCACACTCCACCAGAGTTTTGTTTTTCCTTTCTGCAACTTCGTTCTGTTGTGGAGTGTGGGGTACTATAAATTGTTGTCATATTCCATGATCTTTGCAATACTTGATGAATTTCCCTAATCTGTACTCTCCCCCTTGATCTGAGCAGAGGATTTTGATGGACTTTCTTGTTTGCTTCTCCACCATGCAATAGTACAGAGATTTACAGTACCCCACATCTCCACCATGTTTTTAAATTCCTTGAAGTATTAAAAAACATCACTATTTTTCCTAAGGAAATAAACCCATGTGTATCTTGTGCAGTCATCAATAAATAACAAAAAATAATAAGCACCACTTAAGGACCTCGTCTGAATTGGTACACAAACATCAGTATGTATAAGTTCTAATACATCTTTCTTTCTCCTATCAAAATTAGAGGGGAATTCATCTTTGTTCATCTTTCCTAATGCACAACCTTCACAAGCAACATACTCATTCTTCAACATAGGGAGTCCTTCAACCATATTTTGTTTTTGTAATAACAACAAATCATGATAATTAATGTGACCATACATTTGGTTCCAAATATTTTCTGTAGGCATACTTGTAGAAGTCAATGCTTGATGATTCTTGTTGGGGACATCAAGTTTGTATAGACCTCCAACTCTGACTCCTAAGGCAACAGTTCTGTAATGATCTTGCAAGTCCTTCATTATACAATGTATCTTGAAGAATTCGACCTTCAAATTCTGATCTGTAATTGTGAACACAGAAATCAAGTTTTTCTTTATCCCAGGGACATACACACATTATGAATGTGTCTAACAGTTCCATTCGACAGTGTTACTAGAATATCTCCATATCCCTTGATTTGATAGGAATGATCATCTCCAAGATAAATATGGGCACCATTATGTGTTTCTTTAAAGTTTATATACCAATTCTTGTTACATGTCATGTGAATTGACGCTCCAGAATCAAGAAACCATGCGTCAACATCATCATTTTTAGCACACAACGCAACATTAGACACAAATAGTCTAAGATCTTTTGAATCAAAATTTGGGTTTTCTTCTGCAAAGTGTCCTGAATGTTTCTTATGTTTATGTCTAGCCTCATCATTTTTCTTCTTATAACATTCTCTGGCAAGATGCCCAGTCCTACCACAATAGAAACACTTAGGTTCATTTATATTAGATGCCATACCTTGATTTGGCTTTGGAAATGACTTCCTCTAAAATGAATTTCCTCCTCTGCCTCCTTCTCCTGGTTTCCCTTTAGGGAATCTCTTCTTTGTCCATAGTGCTAAGTCTGAATTCTAAGGCTTCAAATTCGGCTTCAAATCAATGTGCCTCTCTTCTTCTTGCAGCAATATACGTGTCAATTCCTCAAAGGAAGGAGCTTTCTCTCTCGCTGCAAGGCATGTTATAAACATTTGATAATCCTCTAGCATTCCATTTAGGGCAATTGTGACAAGATCAATGTTTGACACTTTTTCTCCTATATCTCCCAATTTATCTTTCATGCCTTTAATTTGCCCAAGAAAAGTACTAACACACTCATTTATATCCATTTTAAAACTTAGCAATTTACTCTTCAGAAAAAGAATAAGATTTGTATTATTAGTCTCATACGAATCTTTAAGTGTTTTCAAAGTTTCTTTATATGTCTTAGCATCTCTAATGTGAGGAATTATATTATCTTTCATAGACATTCGTAATAATCCGCTTATCCCAATCTTGAATTGTCATTGTTGTCGCGCCTACAACCACATCGGGTCATGCTTCATCTCCTTTCACGATCGTCCATACATCATAACCTTCCATCAAGGTCTGCATTTTGAATTTCCAATTGACAAAATTTGAGACATCCAATTTATTAGCTTCATTGAGATAAGTTTCAGCAAGTGGATTCGCCATCTCTGCAAACTCCTTTACGCAGCAAACTCGCAACAAATTCAAAACAGCGATTCGAACGCAAGAACGACAACTTTACCAGGGCAGCGATCAGGACAATCTAGACGCGCAGCGATCTTTAGATCTGGACAATTTGGACGAGCATGGATCTAGTTCAGAGCAACAATCTGATAATTAGAGCAATGAACTCTAATCCAATCCAACAGCATCGATCTCCTTTGTATTTCTTATCGCTCTAATCCCACACTCCACAGTAGCAATCAACGATAAAAATCACCAAATTACACATAACGGTAACATTAACATCAGGGCCAATGCAAGAAATAAACCATCAATTCTAGCTGCGACGTCGACTGCAGAAACTGTGTCGGGAGGTTTTACATCAGGGCATTTACATCCATTTACGATGACCTTGCAAACTGTAGTTGCGGCGTGAAGGTGGAGGGGACGTTTGTGGTGGACAGAGGGGGAGCGGCAGGAGGAACCGGCAGGAGGAACCAAGAGAGACTTCCCAACAACAAGCAGGCATACAATCAGGTCAGCGATGACTCCAACAGTAGCAGCGATCCACCTCTCTCAGCAGCTATCCGATCTTCTTTGGCAAGACTGCTCCACCATACACGTTCTCTATCACGAGCGGATCGTATTTGCAAAAATGCTCCAAGGAAGAGCTCTTTATCGAATTCAACAGTAACATCGATATGCCTCTCTCAACGGCGATTCAATCTCCAACAGTAGTAGCGATCCGCCTTTCTCAGCAAAAAAATCCAGCGAAGAGCGAAACCTTGGACGGATGCACGCACGCACAATGGCTAACCCGGGGTTAATTTTGCTGGCCTGGAATTCCCGCAGTGTGAATTTCGGCGAATTTCGGCCCTCACTCAAGCGCTTTGATACCAACTTGAAAATAGAAGGAATGAAATGGAACCAGCTTCTCTCAGGCGAGGCAACACTTGGAGGCCATCACAGCAAAGGCACATTGCGCATTTATTAAATCAATTAGGAGTACATTATATACGATGATATTCATTTTAGACCGTTGTAACTATTATTTCTAAGTTACAATTCATCACTAATTTGAAGTTGTTGTTTAAAAATTGTAAAGCTTAAAATACATACATATACAGTTCATAATAAGAAATCTCATGCATATTTATGGCTTGCAAGTACAAAATTTATACCTATGACTATAGTAATGAGTTTATCATTGACTACTAATTAACTTAGCAATTGATTTTTTTTGTCACCAATCCTAAAGTTTAACTCATGATTTAATGAATAATTTTTTTTGTTATTTACTAATTAAATTTTAAATTATTTTCATTGGACATAAAGTTTAAAGTCTTATTACTTGCCTCTAACAAAAAGCTAACTCATAATTAATGTCATAGGACAAAATCTTTAATAAAACTTATTTTCAATGGTTTTTTAATATTTATTCGTTGACAACCTTAAGATCCATGCATGTACCAAGCATGTAGTGATGCTTGTATTCTCCATCACCATTTCAGGTTTTTCTTCAATATTGAAAATTAATTATTGAAACTATTGTTGAAAGTGTTGCAATTGAGTTTTATGGTCCAAGGTACAAACTACGTGTATATACAATTCATCAGCGTTTTTTTGAAGTTGTTTGAATATTGCATCAGCGTTTTTTTGAAGTTGTTGTTTGAATATTGCAGAGACTGAACCTGCAATTGTTTTCTAAAACCCGAGGTACAAACTATATATATATATATACAATTCATCAGTATATATACAATTGTTTTGTGACTCAACCCGAGGTACAAACTATATACATATACAGTTTATCAATAACAAGTTTCATGCATATTTATCACTTGCAAGTACAATTTTTTTGTGACTTCGCAACTAGGCGGGCTCATACTCGCGTGACACAGGGTCTATCGCTACCACTATAACCTTCGGGTGTACCCACGAGGCGCCATACATGGCACACAATTTAAGTTGGGGTTTCAAAATGGTGACTTCACATAACGACGTGCCTTAACAGTACAACCCGTCACCGATTTCCCTACACTCTAGGAGCACAAAATTTTCAATATCATTCGCATGTACAAAATTTTTGTATATTTATTGCTTTCTATTAAAAGTAGGAAATGAGAACATATCATGTTTACAAATCAAAATTTGGTACTTTTGACTATATATATGCTATAGACCTAAAAATTAGAAGTTAGATTGGCAATGGTAACCATTTCTCCCTTGTTACTCCCAAACAAGAATTAATTGCCCAAATAAAACAAAATGAATTAAACTTATTGTATTGGGTGGATATTACATTGTTGTACAATTGTTGGCTTTGGGGAAGCCATGACATCTCATGGTTGAATAATAAGCTATTAACATGCCCATGGCTGTGGAAGGGGATAGTCAGAAGCCCCTACAACAACACCATTTTGGAGCTTAAAGACATTATGAAAACGAAGAGCATATGATATCATGATTGGACCATCGAAGAGGTGAAATTCATTTTGCAAATGAATATACATTGTGCCTGTGTTATTTTTGGGTCTCTCCCACCTTGTGGGAAGCACCTAAATGTTTAACATCTCTCCATGAAATGAAATGAGACCAACATATAGGTTGAAGTAAATTCCAAATAGGAAAAAGTAAACAACTATACAGAGGAGCTACTAGAGCACTGAAGATTTTTGCATTATTATTATATATGTATATATGCATTATTAGATTAGAGTATTGAAGTATATATATATATATATATTATTTTATGGTATTGAATATTTTTACATTGAAAGTCCGAACAAAAAGGGTTCGGTAATTTTAAAATAGTAGCTTTATTGGGTTTTTATTGTCTAAATTTTAAATAGAATTATAGTAAATGTCAATTTCCACAATCATATATATATATATATATATATATATATATATATATATGCAAACTGAACATGGAAGTTTGGAATTTATATTTAAAGAAGAAATTGTTAACATTTCATTTAGAAAAAAATTAAATTTATAATTTGAAATTGTAGGAGGGAATATGGATTTTACCCCAAAATCACTTAGTAAAGTCCATGCATTGTTTGCAATTCACCCATAATATGTCATTTTCCGTGTCAATTGGAACATAATATGGCTTGGGTGTTGTGCCCAACTCAATTACGATTTAGTACTTGAACTACATGTACCCACAAAAACACATGTGTGAGTGCCAAAACAAAAATAATTGCTAGACAAGGAAGGAAAGAAATTAGTTTATCGTTTCTCATTCATAATTTCAGGATGATCAAGGCTTTACCGAATGACGCTTCTTACTGATCTAGTTTGATATAAGTGAGTTGATTGTCGCAAGACCAATATGCCACAATATGCTCCTCTGCTACATGCATCCTGTTTGATCATGTAGGTAGAGTGAAGCCACAAGCACAATGATGGAATTGTTATGTTCTTTGAAATATTCAATGCATCTTAATTCAGATGGCCTCCAAATATTCATCATCATGTCTTAGGAAGTCGAGTATAAAACCCGATTTCTATCAATCGATAGAACCAAAATGGTATTCGCATGTTCAATATAGGGAGCCTTCCTATGCCTACTCATGTTGTTGGGTAGTATGACGTTCATCACATAATCCTTTAGGGTCAACATGGTGGCCACTAGCTTATAGCCAGACGCAGGATGCATATTTTCAATGTTTTTCCATACTCTACTCTCTGATCTTGATGCGTGTTATATATCCTATCACTAGAAAGTAGAATACACTTTAGAAACCTATCTCCATGGACAAAATTAAAGTGACCATTGAGCTCAATATTTCTCCATACTCGAATGTCATTACCAAAGGACCCGTTATATAGGAGGTTTCCCTCCATTACTAGAGTAAAAATGCACCCATAATGGCCTCTTAGTGTATTTATGCATCAACAAATGGTACTTCCATCATTGTTCCTTATAGACGTATGATATATGATCTTAGGAGAGGGGATTGATGTTAGATTGATACATGAACAAGCACTTGGTTGTGATTGAATGCTTAGATGAGAAGAAATATCAAATTTTGATTGTCAGATTGTCACAGACCTTATACTGCATTCAGATTGTGAGTTTCCCTCTAACACAAGGAAACTCACTTAGGATGTTGCTTCAAGACCATCCTCAGATGTCGTCATGTTATCATCACTTTATCTTTAGAAACCCTCATTGTTGAAGAATCCATGGTCTTCCTTAACATGTAATTTTATCAACTAAAGAAGGAGGACATGTGTTGAAATTGTACTTGGATGACCATCGTATTGCTATGAGAGGTTGATGAGATTCATAGTATATAACCTACGACGCCCAACAACCAAACTTGATCTCCCACCAAAAACACGTCCAATTAGATTAGTTACTTATTCTGAGTTTCTTCTACTATTATTTTCCTTGAAAGTGTCCTCTAGGCGGTTGGACATTAAGAAAGGAAGGTGCATAGAAGATTGCATGCCAGGTGGAAGACGTTATTAATAGTGAGTACTTTACAATTATAGTGCATTCTCTATTCAGGGTAGATGATGTTTTTGTGGTGAGTTGATTAATAATGAACCACCTTTTAGATCTCTAATGTTATACATTGTAACATTGATATTTTATGTGGGAAAGGGTAGATGATCTTGTTGTGATGAGTTGATTAATAATGAACCACCTTTTAGATCTCTAATGTTATAAATTGTAACATTCATATTTTATGTGGAAAAGCACCTGTAGTTAAATTATCAGAAACAATTTTACTACATATGAAATGATTAGTGGATGAAAACAATAATAATGACTATAAAGATGTCATGTTTTTCAAGAGACATGTGTCGAAAGAGAGACGGGAATTTCATTAAAAAATGAATGCATTAAAAGATAAATTTTTAGGTCAGATAATGATGAAATGGGAATAAGATAAAAAGGATTGGAATGCAAGACAGGCTATCACATTGAGATAAATTGTTAAAAAAAATTTACTAACTGCAGGTTTCAACATTTTTGCATTTATTCAACAACACCTGTAGGATGCCTAGTGTGTTTCTCATGTTATTTATTCATGTGTTTCTACCTCTCTTCCTACCCCTTCTCTACTCACTTGTTCCATTTCTCATGTTATTTATTCATGCGTTGCTACCTCTCTTCCTACCCCTTACTCACATGTTCCATTTCTCATGTTATTTATTCATGGGTTGCTACTCTTCCTACCCGTTCCCTACTCACTTGTTCCATTTCTCATATTATTTATTCATGCGTTGCTACCTCTCTTCCTACCCATTCCCTACTACTTGTTCCAGAGACTCTTTGACCTTCTTGTATATTACAGAAAGAGCTTAGAGTCCATTTATTTTTCTTTCAGAGTGTTGTCTTCCCACTATGAATAACAAAATGTTGGGTGTTGCATGTATATGATGGGATACTAATAAAATTTTATGTTAAAACTGGTTGGTTTTATTACAACTTTTGATAGCATGTTTTATGATTTTGGAATCTTCTATGCTAATAGAAGAGAGTGGGATCATGTATCCCCTAGCATGGCTTATGTGTGGAGCGATGTGTGACCATTGTCTCATTTTGTCAACATGATTGACATTCTTCTTCTCCTTTTTGTTTCCTTGGTGTATTTACATATATACTATTCATTTCATTTTATTTGTTTGACATGCATAACCATCACACATATCTATCATTCTCATTTTGCATCCTTTTCTATAGTATAATAAGTTTAGTTGTGGTCTAACTTATCTTAAATTTGTCACTACAAGGAATAGTTTCCTTTTCTCAGGCCATTGAATTTTGATACTGAAGGATTTCATGTATAGAAAATGTTTGTAGGTTGTTCGTCATGTAATTGTTACATACGTCATAAGATGTTTTCTTCCCTAATTCCTTCTCCAGAATTCTTATTTAAGCTAGATAAATCTTCAATGCCCTCTACTTAGAGTTACAAAGTCCTTGTTATATGGGGAGAAGAAGTATAGCCAACAATAAAACTAATGCATGTAGAGTTCTATTGATTAACAGATACAAAGTATTTTATAGTTGTGTTAATCTAGATAAAAAGATTCAGAGATAGATATATATAAAATTTTGAGACACATATATGATTGGACTTTACTACAGGCTAGGATAGCTATAACATCACTAATGAATTTGTCTCCTAAAATAATTGATTTTTATTAATTCATCCTTTTCCCTCACATAATAACATATGTCCATAAAACAAAATAAAATTCCTTGACCACCAAACTAGACTAATAATTTTGCTTGTCCTCTTGTTCATGATAATAACCTCTCTTATGCATGTTGGTCTTGCTTATTTCTCTCTTTAATGATATTCTCAATCAATTTTAGTAGCTTTAGAATCATCTCAGTGGAAACATTGATGATCATGCACTCATAGTCATAATAAGAATTCACAAACCATGTGTTGACGATTAAAATCACAACGAAGTTTTGCCCGCAAAGTGTTGCTAAAGCCTATTATTATAAAGATAAATAATACTAGTAGGTGGGACCCCCTTGTAGATTGGAGATCAGGTATGGTTCTTATTTGATGTTATGCTACTGTTCGACATTGCTTACATGGTTTATGACATCTAGTTTTATTGGATGATGGATCAGGCATATTATACGTGTTTCTTGTGTTGCTCCAAACTCGAGTTTTATGACCTATGTTATTCATGGTACCATTGTTGTCTATTCTTGGATCTATTGCTCGTAACACCTGCAGTAGATGTATGTTAGTAACAACAAATAAAGGAAAATTAAAAGGAGATTAAGCAACGCGAACAAAAATGCAAAAGGAAGGAACTATTCTATACTAACATGCTACATTATATGCATTAAAAGGATAGTGGTAAATCCTAGCTAACATATTATAGCCATGTGATTTATTAAAGTTATATAAAAACATAGTTAACATGCATTACTATATAGTTTGAGATGGTAATATGATATGTGGGTGGCGCTCTTGGCAATTAAGGGTTGTTGTTTCAATGTATGGTTCAATTGGATGATTTGTTGGATTTGTGGCTGGCGAGTACTAAGAAATTGAATGAACTTAAGTTTGGAGGTGACGTGCATTTATTGCACGTCACCCTTACTCCTTTTGTTGGCCGCCACCCTAGTCAGGCTATTGTTCAACCTTGTTATTGTGGTTATGTTATAATTTTCTAGCAAGAAGGAATCGTTCGGCAAGTTTGCATTTAAAGTGCTTGGATTACATGTATGTATTTTTTTTGGCCATCCATGAGTCTGCTATGTTTATGAAATGGATATTGGCTCGAATGTATGGGTTGTGCTTTCCTTCAGTATTGCGACTGTGTAAAATTGTGATTTTGGGATGAATTGTTGGTGGATTTCTCTGTGATAATGTCTGAAGTTACAGTGTATTGGTTCATCCTGAGTGTTAGCATCCATAAGGGCTCTTTGTCATCCTTGTTGGTTTAGTTGGAGGGTTTTGTTTGGTCTTGGGTGGCTAGTTTCTTGCACGCATTATATCACCATACCCAATCTTGGCTTTTATGGGCTTTAATGGGTTTGAAATGCTTGGTCTCACTGTGCATTATTTACTTGGGCATTGGGTTGTTCATGATTTTATTGGTTGTGCAGTGGTTTATATTGCTTCTTCTCGGCCATGTTTTCACCTCAGCATTGTAGTTGGTTGGTTGAAGAGCCACGAGGGTTATACCCCGCGTGTGTTAAGTATCATTACCAGGCTGATTCAGAGCCTTACTCCTCTGATTCATATCCTCTCTTGTCATAGGATTTGTTACATGTCCACAAAATGAATTGTTGTTTTCTCTGTGTGTGCACCGTTGGTCTCGGAGGTTTCCACCATTGAGAGGAATCAACTCTAGCCTCCCTGTGTTGGTCCACAGGACAAACCCTCGACTCCTCAAACTCAAGGGTTGATGGGGAGGACCGTTGTGGCCTGTCGGATTTATTTTTGGTTGGTATGGATTGGTGTAGTATTGATTATTGGCTCACCCCATTGGTTGTATAACAGTGGTGTTGGTTTTGACATCTAGTCACAGCAATTGTTTTATTGGATAGATAAGCACATCATGGTTAATTAGAATTAACTGTCAAATCAAATACATAGTTGTTGCCTCTTTGTGTTTATTGAATGGATAACCCGACACTATTTAAAATTGATTAAGGCTCAATGACGCTTCGGGCTTGATTTATTGGTATGAGTGGCATTCCTAAACATGAATCAATGTTTACTGTAAATGTGTGGCCAAATGATTATGGAAATCGGGGTGCTTATGGAATTTCCACCCACTTTATACATTATGGTTATTTGATTACTTCATCAAGAATGGGCACAAGTTTTTACACAGTATGATTTGCTACAATTTGATTGAATTGAGAAATTATGTTGTTATCTCCTTGTGTTGAATTGATAACTCAACACGATAGGTTGGGTTAATGATATTGTGACTATGTGTTTAAAATTTTCAAATGAGAATGTTGGAGTCGTGGTGGTTATGGTATGATTTTCCATGGTGTTGTTATCATTATTAATTGATTGCGCAATTGGGAAGGGGCATGGGTTTTTGAAATGGCTTGTTGTAATTTGATTGATTGTGTTGTAAAATTGGGCCTGCTGTTGATGCCTCGTTATATTGGATGGATTGCCCAACATTTGGAATTTTTAAAGTCAAAGAAAATTGGACTCATACAGTCACAGAAATATGTTTGTGTTTGGTCAAATAGTTTTGTGTATCCCACAGCATAGCGTGAGTTGAACTGGTAATTGTTGTCTATGTGTTTAAATGGCAAGTTAGGATCTTGCAATTTCGGTATAGATGGTGGTGTCGACTGTCCACTCTATATGTTTAACGAATGTCATGTATTTTAACAATGACAAGCACGATTGCAGTGACAGTATAATTTCGTTGCAATTTTGAAACACGACTTTGAGTGTATTTGATGATTGAAGTAATGTGTGGGCAGTGGTTGATTTTGATGATGAACAGAGTGGAATTGGTTATTGTTATACATTTGAGAGTTGTTATAAGGTGTTAATTGGATAAATGGAAGGAACAGAGCTCCCCTACAGGCTGTGTGGAATGCATGTTGTTTTGTTTGATGATTGTGTTAAATATTTGATTATGAACAGTGAGCAAGTTAATTCACAGAGTTGTTTGATTTATACACAGAAGTTGTTTTTTTGAGGTCACATGGGTTATTTGGTTGGTGTATTTCCTTTAACATAATGGTTTTATGGATTACTTAATTAATTTTATGAAAAGCACCCGCTCTTTTTCCCCTGTCATTATTTCTCTTTTGGCTAATTACAACCCCATCGCCTTACCACATTCATTTTTCACTCCCTACTCCAAAATTGATTACAGTCAAGAAAAAAAATTGTGTTGAGGTAGTTGGAAGTAGCAGTGTCTTGGTTGGATTACAGTGGTGTTTTTGGGTTTGCATTACAATTGATTGTTTGTTGTCTTTGAGAAGTAACCGTGTTTTTTCCCCCTCATCTTATCATGTTTCACTCAATACAAACCCCTCGCATATCCCAGGACCATTTGTTCATCCCCTGCTCATTGACAAACAGTTAAACAAATTGTATGGATTTGATTGCATGAGTCTGATACATTGTTGAGCCAAAATTTATTTCATATTTTCTAAAGAGTTATCATCTATGGTTATTTAAAAGATTATTTGCTAATCAATCACGCATACAGGGATGTGCTATTCAAATAAAAGGTTGAAAACAGAGGCCTACTACGCCTCTGTCAAAGAGAAGGCCGCTACTGCCCCTTCTGCATCTTTAGATAATTATGGTAAATCCATGTCCTCCTATTTGCATTGGAAGGACGATTTCTCTCATATGATCAGCAAGATGAGGCTTAAATATTCTACACAGCCTAAGAGAGGTTCAAAAGGACTAAAATATGATAGCATCAGTAAGGGAAAGATTGCCTCACAAACCGGGAAATATGGCTTTTGAGTTTTATTTTATCTATTGTTGATGACAGTTGACTTCAGGAATCTTTGGGCGGCATGTTTTATTTTTGGATATATGAGTAATATTTTTTGAAAATAATTTCAAATATCATGAGCTAAATTGTCAAATGTGAATATGTGGATGGGAGTCACAAGGAGGTGTGTTTTGCTTAACTAAATAGTTATGTTATGAGCTAAAGGGAGTCACAAGGGGTCCCATCTACTAGTTATTATTTATTTATAACCCTTATTATGATTATTACTTTTCCCCCTAACTAAAGTTGATTGATTCTTTTAATTAACTTAACTAATGAGTTAGTTCAACTACTTCAACCAATTCTAATTTGTTTAAAAGCAAAAGGAAAGGGAGAAACAAAGGAGGATAGAAGGAGAAGCATACTAAGGTTTTCTCTTTGAGTTTAGGTTGAGATAATTCAATCTTCATTCATTCCTTAATTTATCCAAGCCTAATTCGTTTTTTTGATAGCAGGGTCTTATTGTAGATAGCAAGATTCAGGGTTGAATTACATCATTCAAACACTTGTTTTTCAGAGGTGTTGATCTATCTTTGATAGTCTGTGTAGACTTGTCTGTTTGTGAATTAGTTTTCATGACTGACAAAGGATATTGTGCAGAGTCGAGTGGGAAGCAATCTGTGGCAAGTTGATCCAGCTTTTTAGAGTTCAGTTTTGATTTTCTGTCAAAGGTCCTTTTGTATGTTCCATCGGGGATCTCTAAGTTTGACGTTGGTCCTAATTTTCTACATGAAATTTTGTAACGAGAGTGACTCTTCAGTGAATTGGAATGAAATAAAGGATTTATTTATGTCTTATTTGTCTTGATTATCATCTTGGTGTATTTACTTTTGTCTTTACATATATTTCAACAACTGTTATATTCAGAAAATCACATAAAAAGTAAATTTCCAGCAAGCTTTTTATTGATAAAAGACTAGCCTAAGTACTTGTAATTAATACTTGTGAGTTAGGATGTTAATTTTATTGGCTATAAACATAGGGTGAGATTCCCATCTATTTTTCTTTAGCCAAGAAGAATCTGAAAATTCTTAAGTAAGATCATTTCATATATTTTCCTCAACATTTATTTAGCGACCATATTGGGGAGATCTTCGATATCTCTCCAGTTAAATTTTATACTCGATTTTCATCGATACATCTTTCTTTTTTGTTATTGATCCTTGACTGTTTTATTTCTTAATGATTGTGCCTGTTGCAAGTCAGCCTAATATTGAGCTCGATCTTCAAGACCAGACCAGCATTGCTTTGAATCTGTTTAACACCATTTTAGACACTGCCAATACCCGTGCTGAGCTTAACCATTATTGGGCAGCGATTGAACGAGATATTAGTGCTCAAGAACGATTGGAAGCTAGACGTAGACAACCCAGAAATCAACAGTAACCTTTTGTTTCTTCAGTTTTGGCCTTTCTTTCATGTCCTTAGATTCTTGTGCTTCTAGAAGAAGAAGATGCATGTCACCCGAAATCAATCCTATCGCTGAAACAGGAAGAAGGAATGTTGTGTTATCTGCCCAACAAAGTTCTCTAAGGATAACTTTATCTGATTCATCCATCTCGTCTTTCTTTCCCTCATCTATCATCCACAATATTGCATCTAGTGGTGGCTCTGGTGGCACTGGAAGTGCTCCATCTTCCCAATCTTCATCGTCATTAGTGATTGGTAGCTTATATAGCCACCATATCCCTATCCAATCTACCACAAACCCCACCAAAGTCATTAAAAAGTATGGGATTTTTCAGTTCGAAGAACACGCCATAACCACACAATGGCATGTGTCATCTCCTCTTAACCTAGCACCTGCTACTCATCCACTTATGAAGTTTAAAGAGCACCTGCCTAAGTTTTTAGGAAATAACACTGTTAGTACAAACGAACACCTGGTGGAATTTTCTAATGCTTGTCATAACATAGGGGCCAACGACAATGACACTTGCATGCACTTGTTCGTCAATTCCTTGGAAGGAAAGGTTGTGGCCGACTTCCTTGACCTTCCTCCTAAGTTTTTGTCTGCTTGGGAGGAGTTAATCTATTGGTTTTGATCCACTTATGGGCAATCCAAAAGCCCCGACAAGAAGTTAATGGAATACAATAATGTCACCTATAAGGATGGTGAGACCATCAAGTCTTTCAACTGGCATTTCACCAAGTTATACAATCAAATCCCTGAACTTATCCACCCTCAGAACCAAGCCGCTTTCATGCATTACTACAATGCATTTCCTTCCCCCTATTGTCATAGTCTTGAGGAAAAAGCCATTGATAATCTCAGTTCCGCTCTGCATGCTTGTTAAGACACTAGTACATATGAGAAAATTTGCGATGGTTTTTCGTTGATATTTCCACACTTATCCGTCGCAATTTCCACGAAAGTCGATATTTTTTTTCATCAGAATAATTTCGTCACTATATCCATGATCCAAGTGTGCATGGAAACATCAACGCAATTAGCTCTCCACATGTCACCACCTTCAATATCGGTTAACCTTGTTCATCGTCGCAATTACGACGAACTATCGTCGCAATAACAACAAAGAAATGTGGCAATTACAACAAAACTTCATCGCAATTGGGACGAAAAGTTATGCCAAGCCAATAACTTACGACGCAGCTGTTGAATGTGCCACGAAAGTCTGTCGCAACTTAGGATGAAAATCTGTGGTAATATCGACGAGTCCAATATCTCAAAACCAAATTTACGACGCACATGTTGTATATGCGACGAATATTCGTGGCAAATTGTGACGAAGTTGCATCGCTATAGAAACGATTGTGGTAAAATAGTAAAATATGTCCGACGAACTTGCGTCGATATTTCGACGATGAATTGAGTATTAAAAAAAAAATTACATGAAATATGGTATACCATATTGTATGCCATATTGCAATGTAATATGGTAATGCCATATTACATTGTCATATGGCATTACTATTACATTGTAATATTGTAATATTGTAATATATATATATCCCCTACAAATAATCAAGGCACTAATCAACCAAATATTGTAAGCATGTGTTATCATGAAGTTGGATTAGAAGTAAGGATACCAATATGACAATATACACAAAGAATAATTTGGAATATTACTTTCAAAAAAACACATGGATTGCATGAGTGAGTCATTATGCAATTTATATTACACAATACTATGACAACACTTATAAGATTTATGGATGATATCTTAAGACCATTTCTCGAACTTGTTTATTGTAGCCTCCTCGGAGTAACAACACAAAATTCGAAGGAGAAAGTACAGTTACAACATAGTGTTGCAGTAGAGTTACAGCATAGTGTTGCAGCAGAGTTACAGCATAGTTATAGTGAGTTGCAGCAGAGTTATAGCGAGTTGCAGCAGAGTAATAGTGAGAAACAGCAAGTGGAGTAACAGCACAAAATTCGAAGGAGAAAGTACAGTTACATCATAGTGTTGCAGCAGAGTTACAGCATAGTTATAGTGAGTTGCAGCAGAGTTACAGAAAGTGTTGTAGCAGAGTTATAGCGAGTTACAGCAAGTGGAGTAACAACACAAAATTTGAAGGAGAAAGTACAGTTACAGCATAGTGTTGTAGCAGAGTTACATCATAGTTATAGTGAGTTGCAGCAGAGTCACAGAAAGATTTGCAACAAAGCTATAGCGAGTTGCAGTAGAGTAATAGTGAGTAACAGCAAGTGGAGTAACAACACAAAATTCGAAGGAGAAAGTACAGTTACAGCATAGTGTTGCAGCAGAGTTACAACATAGTTATAGTGAGTTGCAGCAGAGTTACATAAAGTGTTGCAGCAGAGTTATAGTGAGTTGCAGCAGAGTAATAGTGAGTAACAGCAAGTGGATTAACAGCACAAAATTCGAAGGAGAAAGTACAGTTACAGCATAGTGTTGCAGTAGAGTTACAGCATAGTTATAGTGAGTTGCAGCAGAGTTATAGCAAGTTGCAGCAGAGTAATTTAATTGAACCAAGGTAATTCATGGGGTTAGCAAATTATTTAGGAATGAAGTGTCTCTTCAATGCACATTAGAAAAGGCAAGTATAACCTTT
>ML777717.1:437374-486865 GCA_009831015.1 Picea engelmannii
ACAATAAGATGTTGGATCAGTTATGCCATAGTAACAATCCTGCAAGATATTGTTAGTCGACAACAATCAAGCTTACACAGTTTTTACGATGTTCCCCCTGAAGATACACTTCAATTTTTTATATGCTTTCACTGTTGTCTTATAAAGAGATTGGTTATCTCTCGCTTCTTCTTTCCATCTCTTCATCCATTTGAGAAATAAAAGAGCGGATCCATTAAATTTTCTCATTTAAATAAGAGCCGATTATGGTTGAATGATTATGCATATAGAGATAAACCCCCTCATACTTAACATTTTTCATGAGTTATTCCCAATTCCCGATCATTTTTCCATTAAATCCTCTCATTTCCCCCTGTTGCATAATTATTCTGGTTATATATTCTAAATTTACCATTCTTGGTTTGCAAAACCATGAGTTCTGAGTTCTAAATCTGTTGAAAACAAATTTTCTTGTGGAGTCGCCAGTTTGTTGACGATTAAAATCGCGGCGAAGTTTTTCCCGCAAAGTGTTGCTAAAGCCTATTATTATAAAGCTAAATAATACTAGTAGGTGGGACCCCATTGTAGATTGGAGATCAGGTCTGGTTCTTATTTGATGTTATGCTACTGTTTGACAATGCTTACATGGTTGATGACATCTAGTTTTATTGGATGATGGATCAGGCATATTATACGTGTTTCTTGTGCTGCTCCAGACTCAAGTTTTATGACCTATGTTATTCATGGTACCATTGTTGTCTATTCTTGGATCTATTACTCATAACACCTATAGCATATATATATTAGTAATAACAAATAAAGGAAAATTAAAAGGAGATTAAGCAATGCGAACAAAAATTCAAAAGGATGGAACTATTCTATACTAACATGCTACACTATATGCATTAAAAGGAGCATGGTAAATCCTAGCTAACATATGATATCCATGTGATTTATTAAATTTATATAGAAACATAGTTAACATGCATTACTATATAGTTTGAGATGGTAATATGAGATGTGGGTGGCGCTCTTGGCAATTAAGGGTTGTTGGTTTCAATGTATGGTTCAATTGGATGATTTGTTGGATTAGTGGCTGGTGTGTACTAAGAAATTGAATGAACTTAAGTTTGGAGGTGACGTGCATTTACTGCACGTCACCCTTACTCATTCTGCTAGCCGCCACCCTAGTCAGGCTATTGTTCAACCTTGTTGTTGTGGTTATGCTCCAATTTTCAAGCAAGGAGGAACCGTTTGGCCAGTTCACTTTTAAAGTGCTTGGATTACAGGTATGTATTTGTTTTGGCCATCCATGAGTCTCCTCTATTTATGAAATGGATATTGGCTCGAATGTATGGGTTGTGATTTCCTTAAGTATTGCGACTATGTAAAATTGTGATTTTGGAATGAATTGTCAGTGGCTTTCTCTATGATAATGGAGGAAGTTACAGTGTATTGGGTCATCATGAGTGTTAGCATCCATAAGGGCTCTCTGTCATCCTTGTTGGTTTAGTTGGAGGGTTTCATTTGGTCTTGGGTGGCTAGTTGCCTGCACGCATTATATCACCATACCCAGTCTTGGATTTTATGGGGTTTAATGGGTTTGAAATGCCTGGTCTCACTGCGCATTATTTACTTGGGAATTGGGTTGTTCATGCTTTTATTGGTCGTGCAGTGTGTTATATTGCTTCTTCTCAGCCCTATTTGCACCTCAGCATTGTAGTTGGTTGGCTAAAGAGCCACAAGGGTTATACCCTGCGTGTGTTAAGTATCATTACTAGGATAATTTGGAGCCTTACTCCTCTGATTCATAGCCTCTCCTGTCGTGGGATTTGCTACCTATCCACAAAATGAATTGTTGTTTTCTCTGTGTGTGCATCGTTGGTATTGAAGGTTTCCACCATTGAGAGGAGTCGACTCTAGCCTCCATGTGTTGGTCCACAGAACAAACCCTTGACTCCTCAAGCCCGAGGGTTGATGGAGAGGATCATTGTGGCTTGTCGGATTTATTTTTGGTTGTTATGGATTCGTGTAGTGTTGATTATTGGCTTGCCCCATTGATTGTATGACAGTGGTGTTGGTTTCGGCATCTAGTCACAGCAATTATTTTATTGGATAGATAAGCCCATCATGGCTAATTAGAATGAACTGTTAAATCAAATACACAATTGTTGTCTCTTTGTGTTTATTGAATGGATAACCCGGCACTGTTTAAAATTGATTAAGGCTCAATGACGCTTCGCGCTTGATTTATTGGTATGAGTGGTGTTGCTAAACATGAATCAATGTTTATTGTAACTGTCTGGCCAAATGATTATTGAAATCGGGGTGCTTATGGCATTGCCACCCACTATATACGTTATGGTTATTTGATTACTTCATCAAGAATGGGCACAAGTTTTTACACAGTTTGATTGAATTGAGCAATTTTGTTGCTATCTCCTTGTGTTGGATTGATAACTCGGCACGATAGGTTGGGTTAATGATACTGTGACTGTGTGATTAAAATTGTCAAATGAGAATGTTGCAGTCGTGGTGGTTATGGTATGATTGTCCACAGTGTTGTTATCATTATTAATTGATAGCGCAATTGGGAAGGGGAACAGGTTTCTGAAATGGATTGTTGTAACTTGATCGATTGTGTTGTAAAATCGGGCCTGTTGTTGATGCCTCGTTATATTGGATGGATAGCCCAGTATTTAGAATGTTTAAAGTCAAAGAAAATTGGACTCATATAGTCACATAAATACGTTTGCGTTTGGTCGAATGGTTTTGTGTATCCCACAGCATAGCGTGAGTTGAACTGGTAATTGTTGCCTATGTGTTTAAATGGCAAGTTAGGATCTTGCAATTTCGGTATAAATTGTGGTGTTGACTGTCCACTATGTATGTTTAATGAATGCCATGCACTTTAACAATGACAGGCACGATTGCAGTGAAAATATAATTTCGTTGCAATTTTGAAACACGACTTTGAGTGTATTTGATGATTGAAGTAATGTGTGGGCAATGGTTGATTTTGATGATGAACATAGTGGAATTGGTTATTGTTATACATTTGAGAGTGGTTATAAGGTGTTAATTGGATAAATAGAAGGAACATAGCTCCCCTACAGGCTGTGTGGAATGCATGTTGTTTTGTTTGATGATTGTGTTAAATATTTGATTATGAACAGTGAGCAAGTTAATGCACAGAGTTGTTTGACTTATACATAACAATTGTTTTTTTTTAGGTCACATGAGTTATTTGGTTGGTGTATTTCCTTTAACATAATGGTTTTATGAATTACTTAATTAATTTTATGAACAATACCTGCTCTTTTTCCCCCGCCATTATTTCTCTTTTCGCTAATTACAACCCCATCGCCTTCCCACATTCATTTTTCACTCCTTGTTCTAAAATTGATTACAGTCAAGAAACAAATATGTGTTGAGGCAGTTGGAGATAGGAGTGTCTTGGTTGGATTACAGTGGTGTTTTTTGATTTGCATTACAATTGATTGTTTGTTGTCTTTGAGCAGTAACCGTGTTTTTCCCCCCTCATGTTATCATGTTTCACTCAATACAAACCCCTCACATATCCCAGGGCCCTTTTCTCATCCCCTACTCATTGACAAACAGTTAAACAAATTGTATGGATTGGATTGCATGAGTCTGATACATTTTTTAGCCAAAATCTATTTCATATTTTCTAAAGAGTTATCATGTATGGTTATTTGAAGATTATTTGCTAATCAATCATGCATACAGGGATGAGCTATTCAAATAAAAGGTTGAAAGCAGAGACCTACTATGCCTCTGTCAAAGAGAAGGACGCTACTGCCCCTTCCGCATCTTCAGATAATTCTGGTAAATCTGTGTCCTACCACTTGCATTGGAAGGACTATTGCTCTCATATTATCATCAAGATGAGGCTTAAAGATTCTACATAGCCTAATACAGGTTTAGAAGGACTAAAAGATGATAGCATTAGCAAGGGAAAGATTGCCTCACAAACTGAGAAATATGGCTTTTGAGTTGTATTTTATCTATTGTTGATGTCAGTTGACTTCATGAATCTTTGGACATCATGTTTTATTTTTGGATATATGAGTAATATTGTTTGAAAATAATTTCAAATATCATGAGCTAAATTTTCAAATGTGAATATGTGGATGGGAGTCACAAGGAGGTGTGTTTTTCTTAACTAAAGAGATAAAGGGAGTCACAAGGGGCCCCACCTACTAGTTATTATTTATTTATAACCCTTATTATGATTATTACTTTTCCCCCTAACTAAAGTTGGTTGAGTCTTTTAATTAACTTAACTAATGAGTTGGTTCAACTACTTCAACCAATTCTAATTTGTTTAAAAGCAAAAGGAAAGGGAGAAACAAAGGAGGATAGAAGGAGAAGCATACTAAGGTTTTCTCTTTGATTTTATGTTGAGATAATTCAGTTTTCATTCATTCCTTAATTTATCCAAGCCTAATTCATTTTTTTGATAGTAGGGTCTTATTGTAGACAGCAAGATTCAGGGTTGAATTACATCATTCAGACACTTGTTTTTTAGAGGTGTCGATCTATCTTTGATAGTCTGTGTAGACTTGTCTATTTGTGAATTAGTTTTCATGACTGACAAAGGCTATTGTGCAGAGTCGAGTGGGCAGCAATCTGTGGCAAGTTGATCCAGCTTTTTAGAGTTCAGTTTTGATTTTCTGTCAGAGGTCCTTTTGTATGTTCCATCAGGGATCTCTAAGTTTGACTTTGGTCCTAAATTTCTGCATGAAATTTTGTAAAGAGAGTGACTCTTCGGTGAATTGGAATGAAATAAATGATTTCTTTATGTCTCATATGTCTTGATTATCATCTTGGTGTATTTACTTCTGTCTTTACATGTATTTCAGCAACTGCTATATTCAGAAAATCACATAAAAAGTAAATTTCCAGCTAGATTTTTTTGGCAAAAGACTAGCCTAAGCACTTGTAATTAATACTTGTGAGTTAGGATGTTATTTTTGTTGACTATAAACATAGGGTGAGATTCCCGTCTATTTTTCTTTAGCCAAGTAGAATCTGAAAATGCTTGAGTAAGATCATTTCATATATTTTCCTCAACACCATGTTGTAGGTATGCTTGTATTCAAATAGATAGTTATGTTGCTCAGAAACTTAAGACAATGCCCATCATAAATTGTGGTGTTTATGGGTGTCATTTTCTCTAATTTGGATAGTACTACCATTGAGGATACTATTAAAGAATAAAAACTTTTGGGATGACTACCATTGTCAAAAAAAGCGGGGAAAACATTGACAAAATATTTATTTTTCAAAAACATTACAGTATTGATGTTTAGAATTTCAAAAGCGTTTCAATCCTATGAAACAATTAATATTATGTGATAAATTATTGTTAGTAGTTTGTTTCTTCATAAATTTATTTGTGTGCACACATTTTCTTATGCAATCTTTGGTGTATGATTTGCAAAAGAAAGACAATGCATCATTTTTAGCGCAATGAATATTGTGATGTGTTAGCACCAGGAGTTGTTCTCACAGTGCTTTAAGAACAAGCCCAGTACACATCAGAATATAAATGATTAAAACAGGGTTATACTTGAGTGGATCAGCAAGACTGAGTAAGAAAGGGAGAGGGCAGCAAACTGTTTGCAGAGGCATTACATTGGGCATGGAGTCATAACATCCTACAAATCAAAGGAAATCAAATTGTATATCAGATAAAGGTTTTATATAATTATGGGTAGAAGCATAGAGAATATGAAAAAAAGGCAGAACATCCATCATATAGAGATCCTTTCTGCAAACGTATTAAAGAGTGCTTAAACAATAAACAATGATTAATAGGAAAGCTATAGCAGATCCTTTGTTGCTTGTGAATCCATCAATCAATAGTAGCTATGATCCTCAAAGACTGCAATCTATTTAAGCAAGAAGATAAGGTAAAATTACAACAAAGAAAAACAACATCTGATAAATAGCTTAATTAATATTCAATGGTAGAAATGCTTATAGCACATGCCCTCATGCTTTACAAATAAACATACACAGTTTTTTGCTCCTCCTACAGCCCCTCTCTAGTCTAGAACTCAACCCTTTCATTAACAAAACAACTTCTATCTATAGTGCATCATTCCTTCCTACTCTAAAGAGGTTGAATCCCAAGTGGTTGCATTGGCCATTTTCTCTAGGATCTGTTACAACAAGGTGAAACAAACAATCCACCTAGCTCCTATTTTTTTTGGATCTTGTCTATTGTGATAAATGCCTTTTGAAATAGGCCATGTTGTTTGATCTGGTGATAGAACACATGTCCCTCATGCCCAACTACCTCCTAGGAAACCATTTTAACCCCCTCAGACATGTGGAAACCCTCCTACAGCTCAGATTTATCATACTGTTAGAGTTTGCAGCGCAATTTCAGGAGTCACTACAAACTTTCTTGTAGGTGATGTTTTCAACTTTTCTCCCAAACAACGAACTAGGTCATCCTTATTTTTGGTCAGCAAGTCATTGATATAATGATTCATCTCTAAAACACTTTTTAGAAGAGCCCAGATCGAAATTTAAGAGTTATGATAAATATATGACTTTGTTGTGTACTAATTTGTTGCAGACTGTTTTAATTTTAGCAGTTTGCAGTGCCTCTGCAGGGTGCACTGTGAAATTTCTTGTAGGTGTCATTTTGTCTTCAAAACATATCATTTGCAGCCAAAAATGTGCAAGAAACATTAAAAACCTTTTTTTAATTCCTTCTACAACCTCAGGGTGTCCTCTCTGCATCTTCTCACAAAAATCCAGGCCATTCACTCTCTGAAATGTCTCTCTAAATGATCGATCTGAATTGAGCAGTTGCAGGTCATAAGGATCAATTTGCAGAGGGATGGAGAGGGTTAATATTACAAGAAGAAGAGGCTTATCAAGATCGAACATAGGTGAAATTAACAAGGGTTTTTCATGCGAGGAAAACAGGGGGTTTGCAGCACAGTGAATTCACAACGCACTGAGTTTGAAGCAGATGAGGATTGATGACTGTAAGAAAAAGATGCAATTGATATTTTTGACATGAAAACAAGAAAATTGGGTCTTCATACGGTTTAAGACACAAGGATTGTAGAAGCTTACCAAGTAAAAGGAGTTTGTAGCGCAAAGGATATGAAACAGTTGGCAGCGCCAAGAGTCTACAACAACGATCAGTCTGCAACACTTTCTTTGCAAAAGGAAATGAAGATGGAAAATGATAAACTCTCCTTTTGAAAACGAACCTTTAGAGTTTCTTGATGATGTGATGACACTGAAAACTAGAGTACATCATTAGAGACTTGATGATGTGTTTCCTTATTGAACCTGAATTAGAATTCGAAGGAGAACAACCAAACATTTCCATAGAACAATTAATGGGAGAAACAATGAACAACAGAGAATCTATACTTCGATGGAGGGCCCAAGGAGCTATCAATTTGGTTGGACAACTTCATGAAATGCCAAGGAAGTTTGATAAACGCCTCTCAAAATTCAACCCAAACAAACCCGGATCCCTGGAAGATCATGTTAGTTATTTATTTTTAGCCATACATCTTCTAGGTATCGAACATGATGACGTAGTATACAGGTTGTTTCCTTGCACTTTTTCTAGGAAAGCTTCTACTTGGTATTTCTTCCTACCTGGGATAGTTTTTAAAGGCTGTTTATGAGAAAATTTGGAGAAAGAAAAAAAATTGTGTCTTTACATAATGAACCAGAAGCCATTAGAATGGACAAGAGGGAAAGAGTGAAAAACTTTAATCAAAGATTTCTTAATGTCTTAATCAAGTTTCCTCAAAATGTAGCTCCTACTTAGTCATTAGCTATTGAATATTACACAGTTTCATTAACCCCTTCCATGGGGATGTTTGTAAAATGATCTAACATAAACACTTTAGCATTAAACTTTGATGAAGATGAAACCATGGAAAGAGAGTTATCTGCGCATGATCAATATCCGCATTGTGAAGAAACTAAGTTAGCTCGAAAGAAACCATTGCTATTAACTAAACCACCTGCTAAGGAGTCAAAGGATATTGATAATGTGGTCAAAATGATTAAGAAGTTATCTAATGAAGTTGTGGATCTTAAAAACAATATCGATGAAGGATCATTGAAGCCACCAACTTTCTGTCCATTATTTAAGAAACTAGATAACCCACCACAACCACCTGAACCACCACACATGGCTTTCAACTTAGTTAACTTCAGTGATGATATTTTTTGTTCTTGTCATCAACAAAATCACCCAGAACGAACATGCCCTTAGTGGGTCAACTCTTTGACCCTGGTGATAAACCAGTTGCTAGATCAATAGGTTTTGGATGATGAAAGCCATGCACAAGCTCCTTCTGGTGTTGTTGATGAAGCTTCCCTAGAGTAGGCTATGCCCTTTTGGGACTGGTTTGTAGAATCAGATGATGATCAGAATGAGGAAATCCTTGTTGGAGATACACAGGTTGTTAAAGTTGTCTCTCCAAAGAAGAAAAAGTCCACTATCTAATGCTCCTTCTTCCAAATAAGGTAACATCCCTCTTAGGAAAATAACGCCTCCCCATGTTCTCTCAAAACAAAGTGATGCAATCCCAGAAAAACCTAATAATAAATTTGGCAAAACCATCTTAGAAAACAAAGATAAACCAAGCACATTTGGCTCAACAGGGAATGACACTAAGATTGATTTGATAAAAGATAATAAAATAGTGGGAAACACATCTGGTCATGCTATCAACAATCTTGATTATAATGTAATTGAGTACATGAAGAAAACCAAAGCTAATATTTCCATGTTCAATATTTGTTCCTTAACACAACATCGTGATCTTCTACATGATTCTTTCAAACCTCATGATACTCAGAAAAGAATTGTCGCTGCTACTGAAAGATTAATCTTGAAATTGATTCACAATAGATACACAAAGTGGAGATAGCAGAAGCTATAAACAAAGCAAGCATATGCGCCTTTTCTAAAATCTCAGGTACCATCTTTTTTGCTTACATATGAAATTTTTAATTTCAATGTACACAATTGTTTAGTATATTCCGGTGCCTCTTCCAATATCATGCCTTTTTCCATTTTCCAAAAGATAAATGTTGTTCCACAAATAACAAGAACCAAGATCATCCAATTAGATAGGACAAATGTTAAGATAAAAGGTGAACTCAGAGATATTTTAATCAAACTATCATCTGACCCCAGGGTTCATTAGATTATAGACATAGTTGTTGTGGACATACCAGAGAGTTACGGTTTTCTCTTAAGAAGAGACTGGTCAACCAAACTTCAAGGTTATTTCTTTACTAATTGGTCCCATCTGCAGCTTCTTCATAAAGGTAAATCAAACCAAATCCATGTAAATAGTGAGGCACACATGAAGCACATAGTAACGGAATTGGAAGGTAAAAAACGAGGCCATAAGCTTTGCCCATTTTGTTTTGGGGAATTATTTTTGTGAAGTTGATTACGGTTGTTATGAAGCACAAACTTTTGAGATACCATCAGAATTAAAATCAGGCCTCCACCCATGAATCCATAATAGTTCTTGTTAAGTGCCTGAATAGATCTGCAAATATACTTCAGAAATAACCAAGAATAAACCAAACCATTCACCAAAATGTTGAACACGAGAAATAGTCAAAACCCTTGAGGTAGGGTAACACCATATATTAATCCTTAAGGAAGGATAACACTCCTCAAACAATTCTTGATACATTCACAATATTCTTCACTATGTTTCATTACATTGTTTACTCTTCTTTATATAACTCTCTCTATCTCCTAGGAACCTTCTAGAGAGCCTTCTCACATTTATTACTTCTAACTACCATAGTGGGCCTTTATTAATATAGTGGACCTAGTCCACCTTACATTGAATGACCACATTCTCATATATTAAATTACTTCCACTAATAATACACAACCATATTTCCATTGGGTACCTCCCTAGGTACCCCATATTACCTCCCTAGGTATACTACATTGTCCAGTACTAACTAACTTAAGATTTAGTTTGACTAACAAGACTAATATTCCTGACATGTGGACCATGTTCTTTGATGGCTCTAAAACACAAGATGGGGCCAGAGTAGGATGTGTTATGATCGATCCTAGTCAAAAAAAAACGTTGATATCATGCCGCTTAGAGTTTGAATGCACCAACAACACTGCTAAATATGAAGCCTTAGTTCAGGGCCTTAAAAAATCCATTGATCTTCTGGTAACATATCTTATAGTGTTCGATGATTCAGAAATTATTGTTCGACATGTAAGAAAAACTATTCATTTCATGTCTCTGCATCTAAAGGCTTACAAAAAAGAGGTATGGAATCTTATTTATTGGTTTGATGCATTTAATATTTCTTCTATACCTCCTAATCAAAATATAGATGTCGATATATTGGCTAATGCGGCATCTAAATTTATGTCCCCTGATGGTGGTTTTTCGGTTGAAATGATGTTTAGGCCCTCTGTACCAGACAATGTCATGAGTTGGAGAGTGTTCAATAGCGATTCTTAGATTATCAACTCTCTTACTAGTTCAGACACATTCCAAAATTCAGTGATCGATGATGAGGTACATCAACAAGAGTTACAAAATTATTGAGAAGAAGCTAACAAGATAAAGACAAATTGTGTTTCGTAGAACATGTTAACTCTTGAGAAATTATTTGATTTACAATCCAAGTTCAGGAGGCCAACCAATCCGAAGACCAACAACTCCACTATGATGCATTTCTTGGTCAATTTGGGAACATCTAAGTAGCCTAAATATGTTAATCTAGGCACCTGTTGTTCAGATTCAGAAAATTACACATTCACGAAACTTTTCAAGAGGTATAGAGATGTTTTTGCCTGGACGTATGATGATTTGAAAACTATGATACATGAATTATACAACATGTAATTTCCATCAAAGAAGGGATCAGGCTATTCCAACAAAATCTTAGAAAGATACATCTAACTCTCGAACCTCTGATACAAAAGGAACTCAAGAAATTATTGGATGCCCAAATCATTTTTAAAGTGAGGCATTCAACTTGGGTCTCGAATATGGTGCATGTAAGAAAGACGTCGGGAGAAATAAGAATTTGTATAGATTTCAGGAATCTCAATCGCGCTTCCGACAAAGATAATTACCCAGTCCCTCCAATGGAACAAATTCTGCAACTCGTCTCTGGATCCGAACTATTCTCTCTATTAGATGGGTTTTTAGGGTACAATCATGTTCTCATGGTATAACCAGACCGATTAAAAACTACCTTCCGGACCAAATGGGGAACATATACTTACAGACAGATGCCCTTCGATCTAATGAATGCAGTATATACCTTCCAAAGGGCAATGGATATTGATTTTAATGGATTAATCGGTCAAAGCATGGTAGTCTACCCAGACGATATGATAGTTCATTCAAAAAAATGGGAATACCATCTGAAACATCTAAAACCGATTTTTGAACGATGCAAAAAATATGGGATTTCTCTAAACCCCAAAAAGACCGTCTTTGTTGTTTCATTGGGAATTTTGCTAGGCCATGTCATTTCTAAGGACATAAATTTTGGTGGATATAGAAAGAACCAAGGCTATTTTACAAATTACACCACCACACAGCAAGAATTTTATGCAATCGGTCTTTGGAATAATCAACTTTGTCAAAAGTTTTGTTCCAGATTTCGTAAAGATTGTAAAGCCAATTCAAAGAATGATAGAAAAGGATGTTCAGATTAAGTGGACACCATTGGAGAAAGGAGCATTCGAAAATATTAAAGATGTTATAGCTACTACTCCATCTTTGCGGAGTCCAGATTTCTCCAAAGTTCTTTTGTTGTATACATTTGCTTCTGATCACTCTCTAGCAGCAATGCTCACACAAAAATATGAACAAGGAGACAAATACCTTGTCGCATTTATAAGCATTGGGTTAAAAGGTGTTGAACTAAATTATCCTCTAGTTGACAAGCAAGCTTTTGTTGTCCATAAAGCCATCAAACAGTTCATACCTTATATCCTCAAAAATCATATTAAAGTCATTGTCCCACACCCAGAAGTAAGGTCTCTATTTGTTCAAAAATAACTGGGTGAAAGGCGAGGGAATTGGATGACATATCTACAAGACTACAACCTCGGATTCAAACCAGCTAATATTGTGAAAGGTTAAGGCTTATGTAAATTAGTGACACGAGGAGATGACGATGAAGAACAAGAAGAGGATGGTTGGCAAGATGAACCTATAATGTATACTCAACATGTACCATATGTCCCAGGCATTGAAGGATTGTAGTACAATGATCTTAAATATTATCTGCAACATAGACCTACTCTGGAACACCTTAATGCTAATAAGAAAAGAGCACTATGGATGAAATATTTATAGTATCAGTTGTTACATGGCATCTTGTTCAAAAATAAGTATGATGGAGTGTTACTCAGATGCCTCGAAAGACGAGATGTTAATAATGTCCTAAAATATATGCACGATGGACCAGCTGGTGGTCATTTTTCAGGAGACACAATATCCCACAAAGTGATGAGCATAGGATAATACTGGCCCACACTCTTCAAAGATGCTCATGCATACTCAAGAAGCTGCGAAGCATTTCATAAAGTTGCGGGAAGGGAATGCAAAGTTATTTTTCCTCTCTGACCTATAGTAGTAGAAGAACCCTTCAAAAAGTGGGGCCTAGATATCATTTTTGAGATAAATCCTCATTCTTCCAAGAAACACAGGTATATTCTGATCATTATTGATTATTTCACACGTTGGATTGAAGCAATACCTTTATTCAAAGTGAATGAGGAGGTAGTAATAAATTTTCTCAAGCAACACATTATCACAAGGTTTGGGATTCCTAACTCTTTAGTGTTTGATAATGTTGCTTATTTATCATCCTCAAAATTATATGAGTATGCATTGGAAAAAGGGATCATTTTGAAATGCTCATCCAATTACTATCCCTAGGGAAATGACTTAGCAGAATCTACAAACAAGAACATCATTTGTATCCTTAAACGAACAGTGGTTGATCACTAGAGAAATTGGCACAATGCATTACAAAATGCTCTTTGGGAAGATCGTGTCACTCCCAAAGCTTCCATTGGAACTTCACCTTACTTTCTTGTGTATGGGAAAGAAGTTGTTCTACCCTCAAACATCTACCTACCTTACCTCCAACTCACACAACAATCTTGGGGAAGAGAATGCCCTGGCATCCAAAGTCGTATCGATACCTTGTTGAAACTTGAGGAAATACGTGACAAAACCAAAAGCAAGTTTGAAGATCACCAGGAAAAAGTAAAACGTTGGTTTGATAAGAAGTCTACATGTGAGAAAGAGTTCCAAGTTGGGGACTTAGTTCTAAAATGGGACAAGCCACATGAAGATAAAGGAAAACATTCAAAATTCCAACAACTTTGGCTTGGTCCCTACCTCATTAAAGAAAAGATTGTCCAAGGCACTTTTCGATTACACAACCTTTAGAGGGAAATTGAATCTCTCCCTGTTAACGACCAAATCCTCAAACACTACATCAGTTAGCCATTGAGGTTGTTGATCACTTGTATATAAATAAATCTTGTTTCCAATTTTCATTTTATTTTGTTCCTTTAGTTAGGTTGGTTTTATTAATCTTTTTGATTACTAGCATTTCCCTTCATCCTTCTTAATGGTTTCCTTTGGGATTTTGAAGTTGTCACAATTTAGCCCAAATCACATGTTTAAATGTAGCACATTTGGTGCAAATAGCCTAAACGTCGATTTAATATGAAAAAATCTACATATCTCCCCATACATGTAAGCCCTTGACACACTATCACGAGTCAGGATCTGGTGGAGGAACATATCTTTTCAATACGAAGAAACACTAGAAAAATAGAGAGCTAAGAGACTTTAATGAACAACAGATTGTTATGTTATACGAGATAAACTAAAATGATCTAGATAAAATGTTCATAGTACACTAGGAATCACAACTCAAGAAGTTTTTTCATCCATAATCAAGTTAGCAAATCTCACCATCACAGGTGCCATCCCTAGTTCCTTTAAAGATTAACTGGAATCCCCCCATCCACCTATCTCTCTAAATAAAAGAGAATCAAATATTATGAAAGGTAAAGACCTGGGAAAAGGATTTCCAATTCACATCAGACATGTAAGTATCTCCATCAAGGCTATGGACGCTCGTTGGAAGTGGAGCAAGGATTGTGACACCAGGGTGACTCCGTCAGGGCTATGGATGCTCGCTAGTAGTGGAGCAACACCAGATAAATGAACTATGAATTGTATTCTCAACATTATTGATGTTTCATTTCTATTATACTACCTACATATTCCTTTCTATCCATTTACCATGTGAATAAAATATCAATTTGAAAGCAATTTGTTAATCAGAAAAGGTCTCACTCCTTTTTTAATCACCACAGTCTTTTCAATATGCAAGTTATGGGACCTATCACTTCTCTCTTATGATTTTGTTTGATGGATCACCCTTCCTAAATTGTGTGTAGACATCATCTTGTTGAGATTCAAGGCTTCGCCCAGTGTGTCCTCATTTGTTGTGGCAGGCACTACAACCCTCCATTTTTCGTTTGATCTTGCTTACCTCCCTATAAAATGGAGCCCCTTATCTTTTGAGCCTAAGAGAAATCCTCATAAGTCTCCCTCTCCATCTTAAGATACTTAGAAAAATCATGTTTCTTACTTGAAAAAATCATCAAGACTTGGTGTTGAAATCCAAATTTGAAATCAAAAAAAAATTCTAACTTCTCTAAATAATTCGGAGGAGTTTCTTCTAACTTATCTGAAAAATTTAAAGTTTCTTATAACTTCTTTGAACAATTTGGAGGAGTTTCTTCCAACTTCTCCTAACAATTCAGAGGAGTTACTTTCAACTTCTCCGAATAGTTCGGAGGAGTTACTTTCTTCTGCCCCAATATGCAATGTTATCGCACAAATTAGAGGAAACTCCTACGATGTGTTCTGAGGATTTAACTGTAAATACTCCGAAAACATTGGATGAGTTCCTCTGATCACTTTCGATATGATCAGAGAACTTCATCTCTAACCCTCTGACCACACTGGTCCCACCTACCACATTTAATACCAAAACGACCTTTTTGGCTATATAAACGAAACAGGTTCGAGTCTTTGTCACAGAATTTAGAGTTGAGTAAGATGAAGCCACAAGGATAAACGCGTCGAGATACCCCATTCAAGCTTTCCACCTATCCCTACTCACCACATGGCATAAAGATTCCAGGTAATAACATCCTACCTTCGTTTGTTTAAGGTTAGGGTTAGGTCTACTTTCGTTTTCTTAAACATTAGCTTTGGTTCTTGTTTCATTACCCTAGATAGATGGTTTTCTTTCCCCCTCACCGCCTTACCTTTCACTAATCCCTTAATTCTTGTACAGTCGGCCCTATATTCTTCATCGCAACAACTCTTCTTGTCGTCCCAACAACTGATCCGTTCAAGCCCTAAGGTTTACCCCGCAAGCATAGTTTTCAATCATAAAGGTTCCAAGGGAATTCCCCAACCTCGAAACCCTTTCTTTGGCCTCGCCCCAAAATCGTCTTACTTTACTAGAAAAAATCCCTAATTTTTTAAAGATTAGAATCTTTTAATCTAACTCCTCCAATGCGTTCAAGAGAGTTGAATACTTTTTCTCCAATCAACTCGGAGTACTTGAAAACAACCCCTCTGACCATATCAGAGGAGTTACTTTCAACTCCTCTGATATGATCAGATGCATTGCTTTCAAGTGCTTCGATATTTACTATGAGGCTTATGATGAGTCCTCCAATGACTGATAGGAAGAGTTGGAATTAACTTCTCCGACTTCATCGTAGGAGTTCTTACTCACTCCTTCAATGTGATCGAAGGAGTTGTCCTTAAATTTTCTTATTGCCACTCTTTCAACCTTTTTCCACTATATCAGAGCAGTTAATAATAAATTTTCGAATATGTATCGAAGAAGTTAGTTCCTAGGCCTCCGATTTCAATTTTCAAAGCCTAACATCTAGCCTTTCGCCTCCAAATTTTTACCAAGGTGCTTAAGCATTGTCTACTTTAAATATTTTTATTTGCACTTAAATAGGTACATCACATATTGTTATTATGTTCTAAACTTATCTTTTTGGCAGGTACAAACATGTCACCAAGGAAGAATACCACAAGAAAAGTGTCCAGAGTTGAGGCCTCTAGTAGCTCCCAACAAATAGAAGAGGTAGACATTGTAAGGGTTACATATGAAAATACATCTGGACTTCTAAAAAAGGATGGAGAAACTCTGAAATGGGGGGAAGTGTACTACATGTTTAAGATGTCAAATTTCTCTACATAATTTGAAGAGCCAGATAAACTCCAGACGTTGATGAATATCATAAAATCAAGAATCTTCAGGGTGGCATCACACCCAGCGGATTTTGAAGAACATCGATATAAATAGTTGATATGTCTACAATGTACGAAAGGAACCTATTGCTTCATTTCAACTAGAATTTCTAGCTAAATGCTATCACATTGAAGAAGGCAATAAAAGATTGGATAGAAAGCTCCTCAATGAATTCGAATATACGCTGAAATACTTGTTTCCCAAATGGTATAGGATAGACAAGCAATTTAAATACAGGCCTAAGAGTCAGTACCCCACGACTAACTTGAGAAGGCCCTATCAGTATTTGGTGGCCATGTTGTGCAGGCTATACGAGGAGCCAGATGCAACTCATTTCTACCTGTCATACATGCCCTTAATTTATTTCTTCCCAAATGTAGGTGTGTCATTCAATTGGGCAGATATATTGTCTGGAAATCTTATTGTTGCCATATCTATAGTAACGCAAGCACAACCAAGAACATTTTCCAGTTTCCATATGTCCTCGTACCTCTTGGACATAATGTCCATATCCCACAGGTATCCAAACATGGGGTGGAGTTGGTTGCCAAAAGACACCTCAATCCACATCTATTGCAAAGTGATTTGGGAGCACAAATTTTGTACATAATACCAAAGAATTTCCAAGCACTTCCTTGCTCCTTTATATGAATTTATCTTTTACTCCAACCCCCCATATATGACAGACAAATCTATAGCGGTCATAAGAAGAATCGGGGACTGGTATCTAATGGAGTATGAAAATTATATAAGGATATATGGTGTAATGAAGTTTCCTCATTCACTTCCACGATTTGTACCTAACAAGCTTGTCCTTCAGGAAGTAGCATACTAGACTATTATACATGGGGTTGGAGGAATGTTGTACAGGCTTAAGAAAATGGCCCTCATTACCTTTATATGTCTGCAACTATTTATTTGAGAATACCAAGCAAGCCTAAGTGGAGGTAGACATCTTACTTTCTTATCACTTTGGAGAATAGAGATTCAAAAGACATGATCCTACAAATATGGTAAGGGAACACTTCAATAGCATCAGGCTCCTTTATGAATATACTACTGAAATCTAGGAAGAAGAGGAAGTGCATCAAAATGCTAGAAAATACAACGAGGTCATTTCCAATAGGCATGGCCAGCCAAACAGAAGGATCATCGATGAAGAAGCAGCAAGAGAAGTGACCAGAAAAGAAGTAGAACAAGATGAAGCTGGGATATCTTCTCCCATCTCTATCTCGACTCATTCGGGATTTTCCAAGGAGGGATAAATGCCAGCAAATAAAAGGAGGAGATATAAAGAAAAGGTGTTAAAAAATAAGAATGATGCCAAGAAGAAACAAAAGGTTGAGGTCGACAAAGCAAAAGACAAATATGAAGCTGAAGCGAAAGTTGTTGCAGAAAGAGAAAAGGAGCTAGAAGAAGCAGCAAGAGTAGTAGCAGAACTAGTAGAGAAAGCAATGAAGGAAGCGGTCAACAAAGCTATTGAGGAAGAGAGGTAAAAGAAAAATGCAGAAAGAAGAGGGGATGGAACACACCCCATGGACGTAGATATCCCAGGAACATCTACCGCAGGCACAAAGGAAGATACAACAAACAGTATTTTGGGCCTTAGACTTTGGGAGCTATTCTAACCAGCTGAAGTGATAGATCTTAGAAGCTTCACGTATAACAGTAAAACTGGTAGGATTGTGTGAGAACGAGTTTAGGAGATTTCAGTGATGGAAGGGGCTCCCATATTAGTTGTCACTCAAGTACCAATTATGGGAGATGTTAGAAAGGATCCTGTGGCAATGGCTAGAGCCGATTTTGCATTCATGGATGCCATTGTAGATAACATCCAGAGGTTATGCAAACAAAATGAAGAGAAGGATTTAAGGATCAGGGAACTCGGGGAAAAGCTTCAACAGATAAAGGTCGATGAAAGAAGCCTTCAAATATTCAAAGTTAGTGTCGAGAAGGATAGAAATGACTTAGAAGGTTTCCATTATTGTCATGTATGCTCATCTACACCTTTTCCAAGATGCGGCTACAATAGTCATCGACCAAAAAAACTAGATACAAATGAAGATGGAACATTACAACACTATCTGCGAAGGTATAGTTGACATAGATAGATGGATAGAGGAGAATCCTGATGCACCGCCTGAGTCATATAGGCTGTCAAAATCTGGGAGAAAGATCAATTTGTACGCATTGGAGAATTTCCAACAGATAGGACATAGAGCTGATAGGGAAGTAACCAAATATATGGAAATATGTTCAATGATCCACAAGGATAAAAAATGGTTGTCTCCCAAGGTTAGATGAGCTTGGAAAGAACCTAGAAGTAGAAGAAATGGTGAATGCATTTCAGGATAGCACAAATCCAAATAGTTGAAGTAGCTAGCTCGTTTTCACTGACCTCATCGATCAACATCTGCTACAACCAGTTAATGTTCATATAATGGTGCATGATTTAATGACAAAGATAGAGAAGGATATGATTACCCTTGATGATAGCATTTCTCTTAACAATGCAACATTAGATAAACTAACATATAGGAGAATCAAATCACTCTATGATGAATTGGAAGTTTGGACAACCTACCTCAGAAGCAAAAGTTCATAGGAAAAGAACATGACACCTACCCTTTATTTCGTCCTTTTCTTAACTACTCTAAATTTCATCCCTTGTTGTACACCTGTCATTACGGGAGAGATGATGAATTGTTTTGTAAATACCTCTTCAAGAAGAAGACGAAAGGACACATGTGAGTTACTAATTTTTGTATAAAATAGGATAGAAGCTCATTTGAAAAGCACTTTAGAGGGAGGGTTTTGAAGCATTGTATAGACCCAAGAACTTTTTCAAGAACATACACTTTGTTAACTAATATTGAGAAGCCCTCGGGGATATCATATTATAGAAGGAATTTATCAGAGCTTTGAACCACTTCAAGTGAAGATAACTATTGTTTCTATGGACTATAAGAATGCTTGTTTGTTGTAGACTGATTCTCATACAATCTTTGTCATTCTGCAGTTATTGATGTTTCTTTGAATATTTTAATGCCTTGAGATTTTGGGTTATTATTTTATATGTTGTTGTGATATAGATTAATCTAATTATATACATGTGTATGCACTTGTCTCCAATCTTGGTATTTTGTTGCAGCTAACTGTATAAAAGTTGTGTAAGATTTTGGTTGCATTTATAACTCACTGGTTACTCTAGTGTGCTCCTAGCTAGGATAGGTTAGCATATATTAGTAATATATTAGTTGTATTTACATACATGGTCTTCATATACATCTTTGAATTGCATTTGTTACCATCCATCCACCCCCCATCGGTACACCAGACCGTAACTGGTAAGAAAAACAAAAGACGGAAACAAATGGCAGCCGACCCAAATTATGGATGGGACTCCTAATTAAAATGGTGTATAGTCTAGTTGGGACCGTATACTGGGGAGTACCCCTTGCTATTGTCAGGCGAATTCATACCCATCAACAGGTCATAAAACCAAAACTAGGAATTCACTATAGACAATTTAAATTCATTAGTAGTAAGGAGTACTTGCCAAGAAAGAACCTCTAACATAAGTGTCAAGAATGAGGTCCCACTAGAGAAAGTTGGGTGATATCCCCTCTCCACTTATTTTGTTGTTCGTTGGACTACTATGTGTATAGGGGTTTTGGAGCGAAGTGGAAACACTTCTCTCTAAAATTTTAGGCTTAGTTTCCCTACCCATATGTGTGGTCCATACCCACGACTGTTCCACCTAGTCGTTGATTGTGAAGTGGTATCCATAGTGACCTTTCCTAGTGCATCACATAGGTGACTATGGATGGGAAGTACCTGTGATAACTAAGGAAGACATTGAATCCCTATTCTAGTTTCCCTAGAGGGTGCTTGTCTTCACGAGGGTACTTGCACCAGTAAGGGTTTCTACGTGTGGGTTACTATAACTATATTTTGCACCTTTTCTAGTCGGGTCTTGGAGACTTGACATCCCCCAAGGGTTGGTTTTCATAAGGCCCCTTTATCCAAAGAATTTACTATTGATAGCCTAGATTTGTTAGGGGTGTGATCTATGGTTTTGGGTGTCTAATTAGCAATAGGATAACCATTTTCTCGGATAAAACATAATCTTTCATTGTGGATAGCCAACCTGATGCAGTAGAATCTAGTTCATCCTAGGGATGACATGACGAAGGAAGTTACGAGGAAGTGAAAGAGTTGTTAAAGTAGTGATTGGTTGTTGCATGATGTGAATGAGACAGACTTCTGGGAGTAACATCAGGGGTGCAGATTGATTGAATGCTACACAGTTGTAGCATTGGGCCAGCTGGGAGCATTGCTATAGAATGGATGAGTGTGTGGATCATTATGCTGTAGAAGGTGAGTTGTTATAGCAGTGATTGGTTGTGGCAATTTTTGAATGGTTGCACTGCAGGGAGTAACAACATTACTACATATCAGAATAATGTTGCAGAGTTGCGGCGGTGGGGTAGTTGGTAATGTTGCTATAGAATGGACAAGTGTGTGGATGATTAAGCTGTAGAGGACAACTTTTGCAAAAGCAGTTGTGGACGTTATGGCTCAAGAGGAGTGCATTATTGAACTGAAGCTAAAAAGGACACGTGTGAGATGAAGAGTCACTACGGAAAAGACAAATTAGAATCCAGAAGATGAAAGGGAGTGAGAATCCTTGGGAAACTGAAGTGAATGGTTTCTAGATGAATAAAACATAGCATCAAGATATGGATGAGAGAGCTTGCAAAATCGAGACGAGGTGAGATCACGCGATAGGAGATAGAAGTGTTTGGCGTTGCCATGGCCTTTGACCTAGCAACCCAATGAAGATTGTAAGCTCAGATATGGCCATTGATCCATTGTATTGTAACTTATAAGATAAATAAAAGAGTTGATAATTTACAGATTTAATCTCTCTGTGTGTGTGATGTTGTGTTGTTTGCATGTTAGATGAATTCACATTCCTTTCCTAGATAATTATATACCTGTGAGTGATGCCTATGCCATTCAATAATAGTTTTGTATGATATGGTTGTACAGGTGGCACGAGTCTCTGGAAGGTTGTGTTGGAAATTGTGGTCTCCCATGGGGAGGATGAGCGCTCTGGTTCTACAAGCATTGAGAGTTTTGTTTAAGTATAGAAGATGTGAACATAAGTTATTGTCTCAACTGCGGGTTACGTGTTATAGCATGTTCCATTGTAGCATAAGTGTGTTTCAATAGGAGGTTGCAATAGGAAGCAATTTGTATCAGAAGGGTATTGTAGCAGGAGGTTGTAACAGGAGATGTATTGCAGTAGGAGGTGCAACAGGATGTGTGTTGCAGCAGAATGTAAGTTGTAGTGTGAGGATGGTTGAGTTGCAACAAAGGATTTTTCAGAGAAGAAGCATGTTGTAAGGGACATGTTGCAACAAAGAGATGTGTGTTGCAGCAAAGGCATATCATAGTAAGAGACGTGTTGCAACAGAGGATATGTCACCGCAAAATATGTGTTGCAGCACAGGTGTTTTCCATAGGATTCATGTTGGTGAAGAAAAGGTGTTTTGCAACAAGAGAGAAGGTTGCATTAGGAAGGAGAGTTGTAGAAAAAGGCAAGTTACAACAGAAGGTGAGTTGCAGTGAGTTGCACTAGAAGGAGAGCTGCAGCAGAAGGTGAGTTGCAACAAGTGAATATGCAACATATTGGTTAGTATCAACTAGTGATTATGTAACATCTATTGTGGTTCTATAGAGAATCAAATGTGCATACGTGGGAGAAGAGGTACAACCTTAGGGGTTGTGGCATGATAAGGTGAAAAGTAGGAAAATGTAGAAATAAGGAAGAAGCATTATGACAACCGTGATTCCTATTATGCACAAATGAAGAAATGCTCTGCTGCGAACATCCTCTGATGGCAGGGGGTATGACCTCTACTTCAAGTGGTATTAGATTCTGGTTTATCTCTAGGGTGAAAGAATGTGAGAAGATATCAGAGCATGGTTCAACTCTGGGATAAAATAATGTGAGAAAGATATCATAGCATGGTTTAGTTTTGGGAAGGAAGAAACCTCAAAGAAGAAGACCAGGAGAATGATGGTTCAACTTGTGGAATGAAGGCATAGTCATTGGAAATAAGAGAGTGTGGTTGTGAGAGGAATGCAGACGAAAGGTTTTCTGTACTGGAGACTGGGGTCATATGTTCTGAGGAGCATGTTGGTACCAATGAGCACATTGTTGCTGGATGTTGACTACAATTTTTGTGTCGACCTGGATTTAAGAGAAATGAGGAAGAATGGAGATGCAGAAAAATTACAACAATGGAAAATTATAGACACATGGTTGTTTCAGATGTAACGAAGAAAGAAGGGAGAGAAGATATAATTTTTTTCTCTGGATATGTATTTCTTGCTTACATATGGAAGCAAATGTGCTTGGTTGAAGAGAAAATGCAATAGAAGATGTCTATGCAGAAAAAGGAAACTTCAAGTATTATAGAGGTTGCAGATGATGAAGAAGATTATGTTGTGAAGATGAAGCATGATGAAAGTTGTTTAGTTGAATACAGAGAACATATAGTCAGAAAGATGAGGAAGTTAATGAAGATGTTGTTGATAGATAAGGGATAAGATTTCAAATCTCCGGAGGAAGAAGACATGTTGCAGAAGAATGAAGGTTGTTGAGGACCGAGTGTGAAGGTGTTGTGTGGAGAAGAAGACTCTTGAAACTATGTCTTTGGTAATTTTCAAGAAAGTGTATATGCCAACTGAGGTAGTCTACGTATGGTTGTGGATTGAGTCAGGGGAGCTGTAACATGGGGGCATGTGACTCCATGTTGTGTAGCTTCTAGAATGAGTGGTTGGTTGCACCGAAGGCACTTTGTACACTGCATGAAAAAGGGAAGCGGGATGTCCTATATTGGATGTGACTCGGTGATCCAGGTGGATATCGGTGGCCACCCACCTATTCCAACTGGCTCAAAACATTTTCCTAGCAACTCACTATTTTTATCAGTTTTTCAGTTCCTAAACTTTCGGGGTCATTTTGAGGGCCTAAATGAAGTTTTTTTAGGATAGAGCACCTCAATTATAACTAAAGGCTCCAAATGAGCCCCTAAAATGAATCTCCTTGACTATACTTTTCCAACGAGCTATCGTGCGCCCCAAATGGAGATCGTATGCCAAAGTTACACCCCCAGGAAGTTGATACACCAAACTACCCAAAACGGGGTCCACAAAACCGTTGGATGTTCATCTTCTAGGGTTAGGGTTTTGGATTTTCTTTATGTTAAAAAGGCCTTAGAGCCTCATTGTAACAATCATCTTCTTGTGAATGAGCGTAGTCGTCGCATCTCTTCTTAGATATAAGATGCCACCATTCTAGCGAGTCTTTCACTCTGTATTTCTACAGCTTTGTACATTTCGCTCATTAATAGAAATCGTGTATTATTGTATATATGTGCCTCTTGTTATATTTCCTATATATCTCTGTTATATTATTTTCTCTCTTTCAATATCTCTGTATATTTCTATGTTATATCTTCACTCTATTTCATGTCAAAAATAATATGGATCAGTGGTATCAGAGCAGGTTGCTCTTGATTGTTTTTCAGTGCATGTCTCTGGTGAGGTCCGAGTATGAGCTTGTCTCTCTTGAGGAAAATCACTCTCGCATGCCTGAGAAACCCTCCATGGAAGAAGAAAGAAAAAACGACGAAGCAAAAGATTCTATTAATATGTTGCTTGAGCAAGCTCTCATGCGACAAAGGGACGAAATGATGGAGAATTTTTCCCATGTCCTTCAACGCTTGCCGATAGAAGTAGGCACATATTCATCAAGAGGAAAATTTGGAAGCACCTCTCCTTTCAAGGTAAAATTTAATTTTGATATTCCCATATTTGAAGGTCAGATAGATGCGGATGCCATAGACAAATGGTTAAATCTCCTAGAAGGTTATTTCTCTATTCACAGTTTTTCCGACAAGGAAAAGATCACCTTCACACTCCTTAAGGATCTCCCCCATGTCAAACATTGGTGGGAAACTTACTGGGAGAAAATTTCCATAGAGGAGTCTGGAATATATGGGGCCGATCCCACTTGGGATTTTTTTGTGGATGCGGTCAAGGAACAATATTACCCTATTGGAAAATATGAAGACTAGTACATGAGATGGACCATGATGCGTCAAGAGAGGGGCCAAGTAGTGTCGGAGTTCACCAATACCTTTCATACCTTGCACACAAAGCTGGGTATCAAAGACTCTAAGCAACATTTGGTTCTGAAATACATTCAAACTGAAATGGATTTTATGGACATATCATCACTCGGTGTTGCTTATTGATATGTTGTTAAAATCGAGCAAAAATTTAAGCACCAGAACAAGCGGGAGTTCGGGTCTACAAATCTGTAACAACCAAAGTATGGTAAAGATGGCCCTAACAACCAGCCTTCAAAAAACCAATTCAAGCCACAGGAAAAGAAAGGTAACGAAAAGACGAAGAAGGACACTGGAAAATGGTGTGATTTCCACAAAATCTCCTCGTACAACACCGATGAATGTCGCTCAAAACAATCATTCGTGGTTGAGATCAAAGAGAAAGATTCGAATCCAGATTCAGAATATGATTCATAAAATAATGGTAGAAGACATATCATTGACACATACCCCATTGCTATAGTCGTGACCCCAACAATTCAACCAGAAGAACCATCGGATCCTGAGGAGGGGGGGAGACTTTTTCGTTCATAGATGTGGGTGAAGGGGACCCCGTTGCATTTTATTGTTGATAGCGGAAGCCAGAATAACCTCATCTCAACAGAGTTTGTCAAACAGTTGGGATTGTTGACAACACCACACCCACAACCATACAACATCGGGTAGCTTTGCCATGGACGCGATCTTCATGTCATCCAGCAGTGTCGATTGTCATACAACATCCAGCCCTTCAAGGATGAGATATTATATCATGTTTCCTCACTGGATGTCTGTGATGTTCTTTTGGGCCACCCATATATGTGGAAGCACCATGCTATTTATGAGTCTCGACCCCGTAGTGTCATTGTTACTCTGGGGGGTCATCTCTACAGGATACCAGAGGTAGTTCCAACTTGTAATGTCCCTAGCCACCCATGTCGAGCCACACTACACGAGAGAACACTTTCTTTCTCTCACTGCGGAACATGTTGTAACATGCCCAACATCCAACTAAGCTATGCCACATAAATTTTTCGAAATACATGAAATTAAAACATACACACAAAACACTCTTGCGGAAGCTTTATATATAAAACGTAACAGACAAATACATTACGTAAATGCACGAATTCATACTAAAATAACATTAAACATAGACATGTAGCATATACAGGAATTACCCATAAACATACAGACAGTTATAACCACGCATATGATAAAACCATAAAAATAAACACATAAATAACAATGCAGCATGTAAATTTATCACATAGTTGACACTTATCTTGGTAGGAATATGACCAACTGCGTGCAGACAATCCACGAACCTCCCAGCCTTAGACCACACTGCTCATCACTTTCAACGGTCACCCCCGAGCTGGGACTAAACTCCACCCGGGTAAAGGGATTCTTAACCAAGCTAATGGCTAATAGACAATAGGAAAGACTCTGTCACATGTGCCAACTCAAACTAACAGCCTACAGTCCCTCATTCCCCACATGCATGTTCCACCCCAGGAAGTCTGCCCTTTCTCTGCTCAACAGTCCTTCGGCTGCCCCACTTCCTTTTCGGGCTTCAGCAACATGCTGGATAGGAAGTCTCAGAGCCTTGTAGCTGTAGTTTAGCACCTTTTGAAAGTCAATTCCCAACAATTCTCTCACCCAGAGAATTTCTCACGGGCCTGACAACCCGCCTCTTGAATATCCCACGGGCCTGATAACCCGCTTCTTCAGTCCAGCTCCCCAGCTAACCAGCTACATAGACAGGTAAGGATATGAATACAAGTTCAGGTACAATGATATGAAGGTACGGAGGATAGCTCAATGGTTGTGTGAATGATCATGGAATAATGGTTGAATGATGGAAGAATGATGGAAAAGATGATAGGAAATGAACTAAGTCCCAACAATATGTGTGCATGTCCCCAACTTGACACTTGTCATTTTGGGAGCTACTTTGGCCCACTTGTCCCCAACTTTAGAACTTAGGATAAAATGATTATCCATACTTTATGATTTAAGAAATATTAATATAATATTCCTTTTTGGCTTAAGCTCCCTAGCTTAGCCCTTTTCCTTAACTTTTGGCCCTCCCTTTCCCTAACTAGTGGAGTTTAGTCCCCCATCTCTTTTATCGTGGAGTTTAGTCCCCCATCTATACACAAAGGCTCGCGGGCCTCAATATCACGCACACTTAATATGCTGCGCGCGGTATCCTGGAATGTGCACACTACATCATTTTACTGTGCAGTACATGCACGCACTATGCCATGAAAGGTGCATACAAAAATGATATCAAACAACTCACCAGCTTAAGTACATTTGCATTTACATTTACAATTGGGTTCGGTCGAGGGGTATTACAATCCCCTCCCCTTATTTATGCATTGTCCTCAGTGCATCATGTACCCATATACAGCAAAATTTTCAAAAATCCTCAAAAAGATGCGGGTATTTTTCCCGCATTGCATCCTCATGCTCCCAAGTAGTGTCCTCAGGATCGTACAAGGTCCATTGGACCTTTACAATCTCTATGGCTCGATTCCAAAGATGTTTGATTTTTCGGTCCAGAATGCGCACCAGATGCACTTGAAAAACGCCTTCTTGCTCCACCTGAATCACATTCCAATCAATAACATGATTAACAACAGGTGTATATTTCTTTAGCAATGACACATGGAATACATTATGAACAGACATAGATGCAAGCAATGCAATCATATAAGCTACTGGACCAATCCTCTCTAGGATTTCAAACGGCCCACCATAGCGAGCTGCCAACTTTGAACAATTTCCCAACTTCAGGGAACTTCTGTTGGCCTTCACTTTCAAGAATACATGGTCTCCCACATTAAATTCTCTGTGAGTTCTGCCCTTATCAGCATAGCTTTTCTGCCTGTCTTGGGAAGCCTTTAAATTTTGTTTTATTTTTATCATTTTCTCCTCCATTTTCTTGAGTAAATCTGGCCCAATCACTTCTCTATCTGTTGGGTTATCCCATCTTACTGGAGTGTTGCACTTTCTACCATAAAGTGCCTCAAATGGGCTCATATTTAGAGATGCTTGGTACCCATTGTTATAAGAAAAATCTACCAAGTGTAGGTAGTCTTCCCATTTTGATGGTTTATCCATCACATACATCCTCAACATATCCTCAATCACTTGATTCACCCTCTCTATTTTTCCATCTGATTCTGGATGATACGTTGTACTAAAATTTAAATTTGTTCAAGATCCACTAAATAATCTCTTCCAAAATTTTGAAGTAAATTTTGGATCTCTGTCAAACACATTGTCTTGGGTATGCCATGTAATCGAAAAATTTATTTCATATAAACATCAACAATGTTGGCTGCCTTGTGAGTGAGCTTAACTGGAATAAAATGGGTAGCTTTAGTAAGCTTATCCACCACTACCATGATAGAATCATGTTGCTTGCTTGTTCTAGGCAATTTGGTAATGAAATCCATGGTTACAACTTCCCACTTCCACTCAGGAATGGGTAATGGTTGTAGCAAACCAGCTGGGTTTCTATGCTCAGCCTTTACCTTCTAACATTCCAAACATTTGGCAATAAAATTAGCAACCTCTTTCTTCATGCCTGGCCAATAATATTGGCTTTTGACAGCTGCAATAGTTTTTTGATATCCTAGGTGCCCAGCATAGGGTACATTATGCATTTCTCCCAATATCATATTTTTCAATTCCTGGGAATTTGGTACATAAATTCTTCCCCTGTACATGAGAATTCCATCATTATCTAGCTTGTATTCATCAATTTTCTGTCGTAAATTACCTTGCTGTAATTTTCCCACTAATTCCTTGTATTGCAAATCTAATTTTGCAGCCTCTAAAAAATTTTCTTTCAAATATGATTGGTACATGTTAATGGTTGTAGCATGCAGTTCATATACTCTTATGTTGAGTGCATCAACCACTTTGTTCTCTTTTCCTTTGATATGTTTTATATCAAAGTCATATTCACTTAAAAACTCTAACCATCTGCTTTGTCTAGCATTTAGATTTGGTTGATCAAATAAATATTTCAGACCATTATGGTTTGTTCTCAGCTCAATCATTTTCCCTGTGAGGTAGTGTCTCCATTTCCTCAAGGCATGCACTATGGCTACCAACTCCAAATCATGAGTGCCATAGTGTCTTTCATGCTCCTTCAACTTCCTTGATTCATAACATATAACAAATCCATTTTGACTGAGGACTCCACCAAGTCCTTTACATGCATCTGTGCATATAATGAAGTCTTCATTTGGGTCTGCAATCCTTAGTATTGGAGCACTTGTTAACAATTGTTTCAAGTGTTGGAAACTCTTTTCAAAATCCAATGTCCACTGAAACTTCACACCCTTTCTTTGCAAGGAAGTGATTGGGTGTGCAATCTTCGAGAATCCTTCAATGAATCTCTTGTAGTAGCCTACAATGCCCATGAATGATCTGACCTCTGTCACATTCTTTGGCGTTGACCATTCTCTAATGGATTCACTCTTCTCAGGATCCATTGCTTTCCCATCCTTTGAAATGATATGCCCCAAATAGTGAATTTGCTTCTGATAAAATGAGCACTTGCTCAATTTGGCATACAACTGATTCTCTCTTAATACTTGCAACACCATCCTCAAATGATGCTCATGTTCTTCTTATAATTTAGAATATTCAAGGATGTCATCCAAAAAGACAATGACAAACTTGTCTAAATATTCTCGGAAAACACCATTCATTAAGCACATGAAAACAGCCAGTGCATTTGACAACCCAAATGGTACCACTATGAATTCATAATGACCATACCTTGTCCTGAAAGAGGTCTTGCTAATATATTCCTCTTTAATCCTTACCTGATGGTATCCTGACCTGAGATCTATCTTTGAAAATATCTTGGCATCCTTCAATTGATCAAAAAGATCATCAATTCTTGGCAGAGGATACTTGTTCTTTACTGTCACTTTATTCAATTGTCTGAAATCAATGCACAATCTTAATGTCCCATCTTTCTTCTTCACGAACAAGACTAGGGCACCCCAAGGTGACACACTTGGGCGTATATACCCCTTGTTCAAGGAAGTATATATTCATGGTACCTCCTTGAACACATCTTCAAAATCTTCCAGGATTGCATGATCTTCCAAATTTGGAACCTTATCTTTAGGTGTCTCTTCCATATGTGCTGCAAAAATTTGACACCCTTTCCCATAACATTTCTTCAACTGCAATGCTGAAATTTCTCTGATGGTCACTACCCTGGGAATTCCCTGCACTTTCCTTAGGTTCCCTTCCTCATCCAAGCAAGTAAATGCCTTGTTATGCCAGTCCAAGAGAGTATGATGTTGTTCCAACCAATCCATTCCAATTAGACAGTCATAGGAACCTAAACGCAAGATGTTCAAATCTGCCTTGGTGTTCAGTCCATTCATGTCCATAAGACATGACTTAACCATCTCATTAATTTTTCTTTTGGCTCCAGTAGCCAACTGCACCAACCAAGATTTTCCATGCTTACTTCTTGGCAAATGCAAACTTTCCACCATCTTAGGATCTATATAACTATGACTAGCTCCTGAATCAATTAAAATAGAAATGGTTTGGTTGTTGATCATACCTTCCACTTCAATCATATGTGATTGATACTTTGCTTGCTTGTTTTCCAAGGATGCATAAATCCTTGGCACATTTATGCCCATGTCCTCCATTGTTTCATCTTGTTGTACATTGTGAACAGTCCTCACTTTTTCACCTCTGTGAGGACAATCTCTGAACATATGATATCCTTTACAACCCCAACATTGAATAGGTGGTTGCCTTGGCCTTTGAACCCCTGCCTCAATCATTATGGGTTCTCTAGGAGTTTGTTGTCCCTGAGGATTATTTCTGAAGAATGGTGGCTTAGTTCCCTTCTTCCTCTGATCCATATTGAATTTCTTTTTGTCTTCCCAAGCCTTTTGGAAAGCTGGCCTTTCTTTTTGTTGATCATATAGGCATTTAGCTCGCCTTATGGTCTCCTCCAATGTCTTGGGATCATCATACTATATTTTTTCACTGATGAATGATGGCAATCCACTCAAATACCTTTGAATCTTAACTGTCTCATCCTTGATGAAAGAGACATACATCAACAGTTCTAAAAACCTTCTTTCATATTCATCTATGGTCATACTCCCAAGCTTGAGTTCAAAGAACTCTTTCATTTTCTTGTCATATTATCTCTTAGTCAAGTATTTCTTCTCAAAATACTTCTTGAATTCCCTCCAAGTGACAGTTTTCTCTTTAATGTGTTGCACCTGCACAGGCTGATCCCACCACATGGATGCCTTTCCCTTGAGTTGATAGATGGGAATTCTACCTTATGCATGAGAAGAATAATTATTCAATTGAAAATACTTTCTCATGCCTAGCAGCCATGTCTCTACATCTTCATCCTTCTTGTGCTCACCATCAAATGTAGGAGGTTTGAATTTGTTCATTTCTCCTCGTAGCTCATCCACCCCAGAACTCTTATGCTTCCTGACAGGTGATGTACTTGAGCTGCTGTGTGATCTCTTATTGGAATGCCTCGAGGAGTGGTGGTGATGTCTGCTAACACTTCTTGCTTTTCTTTTCTCATCATGAGACCTGTGACTTCCAGATTTGCTTGAGCCACTCTCCTTATCGAATTTCTTTTCTATTATGTTCAAGATCTGCATTAACTTCATGTTGAAGTCATCTTGTTGCTCCTTGGCTCTCATAAGCCTTCAATTATCATCTTTATGACTTTGGACATCCTTTTGCAAATTTTTAATGGTCCCTACCATATTCATGTTTTCATTCCTTTCTTCTCTGTGTCCATTGGAGTTTGTTCCTTCAATGCCCAAATGGACATCCATTCCTCTAATTTCATCTTCATGGTTGTAAGTCCCCTGATCCTCTTCCATCACTCTGGACTCTATGTTGATTCTGATCTGATCTAATTGTTGCTAACTCTGCAAAATTTCCAGCCAACAAAACTTTGTCAGGCCAACTATTTCAACAATTTCATGAAAATATGAACCATTTTGGTTCAATAACATATCAGAAATATTTCTTCTGATTTCCTGAAAAATTGGATGCTTAGATCAATTTTCTGGGTGGATAATTATATTCCACCATCCGAGACCTTTCCAATTCCTGCTCCCATGCTCAATTCCGAGTTTTGAGCAGGAAGTTATGGCTATTTGAAATTTTCCCATTAATTTTTCTGCTCATTTTTCAACTTGGCGCAACTTTGCGCTGTAATTATGCATTTCTGCACCAATTCCATTGGAATTTTCATGGAATCTCAATTGGGTTTCTTCATATACATATTATGGACACTATGTCCAAGTTTCACCTTTTTCTGGGTTCTTGGCTGTTTGTTACAGCCTGCTGAAGTTCTAGGCCAATTTGTGTTTTTGGTCTGGAATGCTACAGGTACCTTCTTTGCCATATTAAACATCTTTATCATGCCCAGAAATTTAATTCAACTTTGGGACTGTCTTCTATGGTTCAATAGCTTTCCATTGACTACTCCTGCGCCTCAATCCGATTCTAGAGCAGAAAGTTATGGCTCTTTGAAGTTAATTGGGTCTTAAAATTTACCCTTCATTGTTTGTGTTGTAACTTTGTCATAAAATCTTTGTTTGACGAACAATTTACACCATTAGAAAGCTCTCTCCGGACTCTTTCATTTGAGTTTTAGAGACAGAGTGTACTGAAGGTACACTATCTTCTCGTGTTTTTTGACTTGCTAAAAATGCTCTTAAGGGCCTCAAAAATGCATTGCAAAAATATGTTGTTCAAATAGTATAAAATGTCGTAGAAATTCGTTGGTTTTCCACTATTGTTCGCCCTCCAAACGCATTTTCGCACACAAACTCCAACCTGTGCACCCATATTTACCATGCGTAGCAACATCACAAGGTAAATCGTGCTTCACGCACTTATAACCATTGTGCATTTCTTCTCTGTCGCACCAATAACTAGCACGCACTACTTTTGTGTCGTGCACCCATATCCATTGCGCACCATTTTGGTTCATGCACTATTACCTGTTGTGCGCACTTTGTGTATCGTGCGCTGATATTCCTCGCACAACTCACTCTTCACGCTGCACCATGCCAAATTTTGGTACACCCTCACCGCACACCATTAACTAAACTGTCGCGTGACAACATAAACCCATATTGCGCACGCACCAACAAAACTCTTTTGTGCTCTGCCAATACTGTGCACACCATGCGCGCCATTATTATGTGTGTGCACACCGTGCACACCTTAATATGCGTGTGTACACTGGACAATGCTAAATTTAGCGCGCGCTCCTATACACCAACATTTTTCTGCGCAACGCCAAAATTTAGTGCGTGCACCAACATACCAACCTTTTTCCACGCGGTGCCAAAATTTAGCGCGTGCTTCCGCACACCAATGTTTTTCCATGCGCGCCTGCACACCAACATTTTTTCGCGTGATGCCAAAATTTAGCGTGCGTACCAGCACACCAATGTTTTTCCGTGCAACACCAAATTTTACATATCACAAGCTTTTCACTATGCATCATGCATTTTTAGCGCGCCCACCTACGGACATTCATTTTTATGCACATCAATTCCTCGTGAATTCCGCTGCAGAAATTGGGGATTTTTCCTAACTTTTTCCCAATTACCATAGACATTCTGCAATTATGAAATTCGTTCCATTTTCACCCCTGATAACACCAGTTCAACCTCTGCAACAACAAATCACTGTGGGCTGACATTTCTAGAACGAATTTACCCAAAATCAATTCAAAAATTTAGAATTTTAACTACTACTCTCGCTTCAATTGTCATGGCTTCACTGTAACTTCAAATTCGACCAATTCCCGGTCTGAATTTGCTAAAACAGATATTAAACCCATAATATCTCACCACTTGGCCGAATTTCTCCATTTCCCCATGAATTTAACAACTGAAATTGGGGCTTTTCCCAATTCCGCATCGTTGCTTCAAAAATTCACCGTGGACGCTCTGTGACTTGAAATTTGGCCACTTCGAAATCAATCCTCTGTGAAATTTTGTTTCAACTTAACTTGTTTGGCCCATCCAGGCTCAGTGTTGAAAACTGAAGCTCTGATACCATGTTGTAATGTCCCCATCCACCCATGCCGGGCCACACTACATGAGAGAACACTTTCTTTCTCTCACTGTGGAACATACTGTAACATGCCCAGAATCCAACTGAGCTATGCCACATAAAAATTTTGAACTGAATGCAATTAAAACATACAGACACAGCACTCTTGCGGAAGCTTTATATATAAAACGTAACAAACAAACACATTACGTAAATGCACAAATTCATACTGAAATAACAGTAAACATAGAAATGCAGGATATATAGGAATTACCCATAAACATACAGAGAGTTATAACCACACATATGATAAAACCATAAAAATAAACACATAAATAACAATGCAGCATGTAAATTTATCACACAATTGACACTTATCTTGGTAGGAATATCACCAACTGTGTGCAGACTGTCCACGAACCTCCCAGCCTTAGACCACACTGCTCATCACTCTCAATAGTGGATCACCCCTGAGATGGGACTAAACTCCACACGGGTAAATGGATTCCTAAAGAGGCTAATGGCTCATAGACTACAGGAAAGACTCTGTCATAGGTGCCAACTCAAACTAACAGCCTACAGTCCCTCATTCCCCACATGCCTACCCCACCACGGGAAGTGTGCCCCTTCTCTGCTCAATAGTCCTTCGGCTGCCCCACTTCCTTTTCGGGCTTCAGCGACAAACCGGACAGGAAATCTCAGAGCCCTATAGTTGTAGTTTAGCATCTTTAGGAAATCAATTCCCAGCAATTCTCTCACCCAGATAATTGCTCACGGGCCTGACAACCCGCCTCTTCAATATCCCACGGGCCTGATAACCCGCTTCTTCAGTCTAGCTCACCAGCTAACCAACTACACAGACAGGTATGGCTATGGATATAGGTTCAGGTACAGTGATATGAAGGTACGGAGGAGAGCTCAATGGTTGTGTGAATGATCATGGAATAATGGTTGAATGATGGAAGAATGATGGAAAAGATGATAGGAAATTAACTAAGTCCCAACAATATGTATGCATGTCCCCAACTTGACACTTGTCATGTTGATCCAGGTGGATATCGGTGGCCACCCACCTTCTCCAACTGGCCCAAAACATATTTCTGGCTATTTTGGTAATTTACTATTTTTAGCAGTTTTTAACTTCCGGGGCCATTTTGAGGCCCTAAACGATGTTTTTTGAGAAAACGGATAGATCTTTCGAACGAGATATTGAGCACCCCAAACAGGGATCATATGCAAAAGTTACGCCACTGGGAAGTTGACTTATCAACTACCCCCATCGGGGCCCACAAACCTTTTGTCTTTTCATCTTTCGGGGTTAGGGTTTTGGATTTTACTTATGTTAAAAAGGCCCTTAGAGCCTCATTGTAATACTCATCTTCTCACAGATGCGAGTAGCCGTCACATCTCTTCTCAGAGATAAGCTACCACCATTCTAGCAAGTCTTTCACTCTGTATTTTCAGTCTCTATACATTTATTTCGTTAATAGAAATCGTGTATTACTTTATATCTGTGACTCTTGTTTTATTTCCGCTATATCTCTGTTATATTGTTGTCTCTCTTGCAATATCTCTAAATATTTATGTGTTATATATCCGCTCTCATTTCGTGCCAAAAATAATCCAAATCAATGGTATCAGAGCAGGCTGCTCTTGATCATTTTTCAGTGCATGTCCCTGATGAGGTCCGAGTATAGCAAGTTGGGTCTCGAGCTTGTCTCTCTTGAGGACAATCTCTCTCGCACACCCAAGAAACCCTCAATGGCGGAAGAAAAGAAAAACGACGGAGTAGACGATCCTATCAGTTTGTTGCTTGAGCAAGCTCTCATGCGATAGAGGGACGAAATGATGGAGAATTTTTCCCACATCCTTCAACGTCTGCCGATAGCATCAGGTGCATCTTCATCAAGTGGCCACTTTGGAGGCACCTCGCCTTTCAAGGTACATGTTAATTTTGATATTCCTATATTTGAAGGTCAAATAGATGCAGATGCCCTAGATAAATGGTTAAATCTGCTAGAAGGTTATTTCTCTGTTGATAATTTTTTCGACAAGGAAAAGATCACCTTCGCACTCCTTAAGGCTCTCCCCCATGTAAAACATTAGTGGGAAACTTACTAGGAGCAGAGTTCCATAGAGGAGATTGGAAACTATGAGGACCAGTTCATGAGATGGACCACATTGCAGCAAGAGAGGGGCCAATCAGTTCTGGAGTTCACCAATAGCTTCCATACCTTGCGCACCAAGTTGGGTATCAAAGACTCCGAACGACATTTGGTTCTGAAATACCGTGGGGCTCTACATAGATACATCCAAACTGAAATAGATTTTCTGGACATCTCATCACTCGGTGCTGCCTATCAATATGCTGTTAAAATCGAGCAGAAATTTAAGCACCAGAACAAATGGGAGTTCGGGTCTGTAAATCCACAACAACCAAAGTATGATAAAGACAGCCCTAACAAACAGTCTCCCGAAAACCAGTCCAAGCCACAGGAAAAGAAGGGTCACTGGAAGACAAAGAAGGACACCGAAAAATGGTGCGATTTCCACAAAATCCCCTAGCACAACACCGATGAATGTCACTCAAAACAGTCATTGGTGGTTGAGATCAAAGGCAAGGAGTTGAACCCTGATTTAGAATTTGATTCTGAAAATACTAGTAAAAGACAGATCATCGACGTAGACCCCACTGCTATTGTCGTGACCGCAGCAATTCAACCAGAAGAACCAACAGATCCATAAGAGGGGGAGCGCCTTTTTCATTCACAGATGTGGGTGAAGGGGACCCCGCTGCATTTTATTGTTGATAGTGGAAGCCAGAAGAACCTCATCTCAGCAGAGGTCATCAAACAGTTGGGATTGTCGACAACACCACACCCGCAACCATACAACATCGGGTGGCTTCGCCAAGGACGAGATCTTTGTGTCAGCCAGTAGTGTCGATTGTCATACGGCATCCAACCCTTCAAGGATGAGGTATTATGTGATGTTGCCCCACTAGAGGTCTGTGATGTTCTCTTGGGCCAGCCATATATGTGGAAACGCCATGCTATCTATGAGTCTCGACCCCATAGTGTCATTATTAATCTAGGGGATCATCTCTACAGGATACCAGAGGTAGTTCCAACTACTGCCCCACCTAAATAGTGCCGCAAGGTAGTATCTCATACTACAAAATTCATCTTCTCCACAATCTGTTCAAAAGGGGAACAAAAGGATATTGCAACCACTATAGCCTCGGCCCAAGCACCTTCTATCCACCAAAAGCAGGTCAACAAGGTTGCAGCAAAGCACAAAGATTCCTTCTGCACACAGTCATATCATATAGCTAGACCGGTTAAAAAGGTCCAACCCTTCCAGCCACAGGTTCGTGACGACCTTCAAAAAACCAAGCAGCGCGACAGTTCCAACAAGGCAAGCAACTCACCAAGATTTAGATTCAGCAATCGCTTTACCCTCTCCCCTGGTAACTCAATGCAATGGAGACCATTTCTTCCTAAGGAGGGGGGATTGATCCAGGTGGATATCAGTGGCCACCCACCTTCTCCAACTGGCCCAAAACATATTTCTGACTATTTTGGTAATTTACTATTTTTAGCAGTTTTTAACTTCCGGGGCCATTTTGAGGCCCTAAATGATGTTTTTTGAGAAAATAGGGAGCAACATGGATCCTAGATCATGTTTCTCACCCAAAAGTTGTAGTTCTTGGATAGATCTTTCCAACGAGCTATTGAGCACCCCAAACGGAGATCGTATGCAAAAGTTACGCTCCTGGGAAGTTGATGTATCAACTACCCCCATCGGGGCCCACAAACCTTTTGGCTTTTCATCTTCCGGGGTTAGGGTTTTGGATTTTACTTATGTTAAAAGGGCCCTTAGAGCCTCATTGTAATAATCATCTTCTCACGGATGCGAGTAGCCATCACATCTCTTTTCAGAGATAAGCTACCACCATTCTAGCGAGTCTTTCACTCTGTATTTTCCGTCTCTGTACATTTATTTCGTTAATAGAAATCGTGTATTACTGTATATCTGTGACTCTTGTTTTATTTCTGCTATATCTCTGTTATATTGTTGTCTCTCTTGCAATATCTCTAAATATTTATGTGTTATATCTCCGCTCTCGTTTCGTGCCGAAAATAATCCGAATCAGTGGTATCAGAGCAGGCTGCTCTTGCTCGTTTTTCAGTGCATGTCCTCGACGAGGTCCGAGTATAGCAAGTTGGGTCTCAAACTTGTCTCTCTTGAGGACAATCTCTCTCGCAAACCCAAGAAACCCTCAATGGTGGAAGAAAATAAAAACGACGGAGTAGACAATCCTATCAGTTTATTGCTTGAGCAAGCTCTCACATGACAGAGGGATGAAATGATGGAGAATTTTTCCCACATCCTTCAACACCTGCCAATAGCATCAGGCGCATCTTCATCAAGCGGCCACTTTGGAGGCACCTCACCTTTCAAGGTATAGGTTAATTTTGATATTACTGTATTTGAAGGTCAAATAGATGTAGATGCCCTAGATAAATGGTTAAATCTGCTAGAAGGTTATTTCTCTGTTCATAATTTTTCCAACAAGGAAAATATCACCTTCGCACTCCTTAAGGCTCTCCCCCATGTAAAACATTGGTGGGAAACTTACTGGGAGTAGAGTTCCACAAAGGAGTCTGGAATATATGGGGCAGAGCCCACTTGGGATTTTTTTGTGGATGCGGCAAAGGAATAGTATTACCCTATTGGAAACTATGAGGACTAGTACATGAGATGGACTACACTGCAGCAAGAGAGGGGCCAATCAGTTCCGAAGTTCACTAATAGCTTCCATACCTTGCACACCAAGCTGGGTATCAAAGACTCCGAACAACATTTGGTTCTGAAATACTGTGGGGCTCTACATAGAGACATCCAAACTGAAATGGATTTTCTGGACATCTCATCACTCGGTGTTGCCTATCGATATGCTGTTAAAATCGAGTAGAAATTTAAGCACCAGAACAAACAGGAATTCGGGTCTGCAAATCCACAACAACCAAAGTATGACAAAGACATCCCTAACAAACAGTCTCTCGAAAACCAGTCCAAGCCACAGGAAAAGAAGGGTCATGGTAAGACAAAGAAGGACACCGGAAAATTGTGCATTTTCCACAAAATCCCTGGCACAACACCGATGAATGTCACTCAAAACAGTCATTGGTGGCCAAGATCAAAGACAAGGAGCCGAACCCTGATTTAGAATCTGATTCTGAAAATACTGGTAAAAGACAGATCATCGACGCAGACCCCACTGCTATTGTCACGGCCGCAGCAATTCAACCAGAAGAACCAACAAATCCCGAAGAGGGGGAGCGCCTTTTTCATTCACAGATGTGGGTGAAGGGGACCCCGCTGCATTTTATTGTTGATAGCGGAAGCCAGAAGAAACTCATATTAGCAGAGGTCATCAAACAGTTGGAATTGTCGACAACACCACATCTGCAACCATACAGCATCGGGTGGCTTCGCTAGGGACGAGATCTTTGTGTCAGCCAGCAGTGTCGATTGTCATACGACATCCAACCCTTCAAGGATGAGGTATTATGTGATGTTTCCCCACTGGATGTCTATGATGTTCTCTTGGGCCAGCCATATATGTGGAAACACCATGCTATCTATGAGTCTCGACCCCGTAGTGTCATTATTACTCTAGGGGGTCATCTCTACAGGATACCAGAGGCAGTTCCAATTACCGCCCCACCCAAACAGTGCCGCAAGGTAGTATCTCATACTACAAAATTCATCTTCTCCACAATCTGTTCAAAAGGGGAACAAAAGGATATTGCAACCACTATAGCCTCGGCCCAAGCACCTTCTATCCACCAGAAGCAGGTCGACGAGGTTGCAGCAAAGCACAAAGATTCCTTCTGCACCCAGTCATCTCATGTAGCCAGACTGGTTAAAAAGTTCCAACCCTTCCAGCCACAAGTTCGTGACGACCTTCAAAAAAACGAGTAGCGCGACGGTTCTAATAAGGCAAGCAACTCACCAAGATTTAGATTCAGCAATCGCTTTACCCTCTCCCCCTGTAACTCAACACAATGGAGACCATTGCTTCCTAAGGAGGGAGGATTGATCCAGGTGGATATCGGTGGCCACCCACCTTCTCCAACTGGCCCAAAACATATTTCTGACTATTTTGGTAATTTACTATTTTTAGCAGTTTTTAACTTCCGGGGCCATTTTGAGGCCCTAAATGATGTTTTTTGAGAAAACGGGGAGCAACATGGATCCTAGATCATGTTGCTCACACAAAAGTTGTAGTTCTCGGATAGATCTTTCCAACGAGCTATTGAGCGCCCCAAACGGAGATCGTATGCAAAAGTTACGCCCCTAGGAAGTTGATGTATCAACTACCCCCATCGGGGCCCACAAACCTTTTGGCTTTTCATCTTCCGGAGTTAGGGTTTTGGATTTTATTTATGTTAAAAAGGCCCTTAGAGCCTCATTGTAATAATCATCTTCTCACAGATGCGAGTAGCCGTCACACCTCTTCTCAGAGATAAGCTACCACCATTCTAGCGAGTCTTTCACTCTGTATTTTCAGTCTCTGTACATTTATTTCATTAATAGAAATCGTGTATTATTGTATATATGTGACTCTTGTTTTATTTCTTCTATATCTCTATTATATTGTTGTCTCTCTTACAATATCTCTAAATATTTATGTGTTATATCTTCGCTCTCATTTCGTGCCGAAAATAATCCAGATCACATGTTGGGAGCTACTTTGGCCCACTTGTCCCCAACTTTAGAACTTAGGATAAAATGATTATCCATACTTTATGATTTAAGAAATATTAATATAATATTCATTTTTGGCTTAAGCTCCCTAGCTTATCCCTTTTCCTTAACTTTTGGCCCTCCCTTTCCCTAAGTAGTGGAGTTTAGTCCCCCATCTCTTTTATCGTGGTCGGTCTACACGCAACGATGTATTTATATTAATTATGAGACATATACAAAAATAGGTGCACTGACCTTTAACATCTAGGCTCTCCAGCCTAATTCAAAACATAAGCATCCTAGCTTATAATAACTGGCTCACCATCCTATAAAACATAGCATATACACAAAGGCTCGCAGGCCTCAATATCGCGCGCACTTAATATGTTGTGCATGGTACCCTGGAATGTGCACACTACATCATTTTACTGCACAGTACATGCACACACTATGCCATGAAAGGGGCATACAAAAATGATATCAAACAACTCACCAGCTTAAGTACATTTGCATTTACATTTACAATTGAGTTTGGCTGAGGGGTATTACACAACTACTGTCCCACCTAAACAGTGTTGCAAGGTAATATCTCATACTACAAAATTCAGCGTCTTCACAATCTGTTCAAAAGGTGAACAAAAGAACATTGCAACCACTGCATTCTCAGTCCAAGCACCTTTTGTTCAACAAAAGTTGATCGACGAGATTTGAAGCCCAGCGCAAGGATTCCTTCTGCACATAGTCATCTCATGTATCCATACTGGTTAAAATGGTCCAACCCTTCTAGCCACAGGTTCGTGACATCCTTCAACAAGCTAAGAAGCGCAACTTCTCCAACAAGGCAAGCAAATCATCAAGGTTCAGATTCAACAAGCGCTTTCCCCTCTCCCTCGGGAACTCAATGAAATGGAGACCATTGCTTCCTAAGGAGGGAGGATTGATCCAGGTGGATATCGGTGGCCACCCACCTATTCCAACTGGATCAAAACAGTTTCGTGACAACTTACTATTTTTAGCAATTTTTTTGTTCCTAAACTTCCAGGGCCATTTTGAGGGTCTAAATGAAGTTGTTTTTTGGGGATAGAGCACCTTAATCACAACTTGAGGCTCTGATTGAGCCCCCAAACTGAATCTACTTGAATATACCTTTCTAACGAGCTATCATGCGCCCCAAACGAAAATCGTATGCCAAAGTTACTCCCCCAAGAAGTGGATACACCAAACTACCCCAAACGGGGTCCACAAAATTGTTTGCTTTTCATCTTTCGGGGTTAGGGTTTTGGATTTTCTTTATGTTAAAAAGGCCTTGGAGCCTCATTGTAACAATCATCTTCTTGCGAATGAGCATAGCCATCACATCTCTTCTCAGAGATAAGCTGCCACCATTCTAGTGAGTCTTTCACTCTGTATTTCTACAGTTTTGTACATTTTGCTCATTAATAGAAATTGTGTATTACTGTATACATGTGCCTCTTGTTATATTTCCGATATATCTCTATTATATTATTGTCGCTCTTTCAATATCTCTGTATATTTCTGTGTTATATCTCCACTCTCATTTCGTGTCGAAAATAATCTGGATCACTCAGATTGATTTGTGTAGGTGATGTGGATTGAGTCAAGGGAGGTGTAACATGGGAGCATGTGACTCCATGTTGTGTGGCTTCGATCATGAGTGACTGGATACACCGAAGGCACTTTGTACACTTATGAAAAAGGGCAGTGGGATGTCCTGGATTGGAGGTGACTCAAATCGTGTTGTGCATGTAATGCATGGTTGAGAAGCACCTGACTAGTGCTTGTGGTAAATGAAGAAAGAGAGGCAAAGAAGGTAGCAGTACCAGAAGTTGAGCTACTATAGAGAATTGAGTTGCAACAGGAAAGATATGAAATTTCCAAATCTTCATGATGGGAGTATTGTTGTGTTGTTGTGGATTGATGTGCAATAAGCATAAACAATGAGTTGAAAGAAAGAATGTGCAACAAAAGAAGGTGTCTTGCAGATGAGGACTATAGAGTTGAGAGTGCAACATTGATGGAGTTGCATTAGACAGTTGTAGATGCGGGTGATTTACCTCATAGCACATGAGGGCATGCTTTCTTGAAACCTAGGGAATCTGATGCAGTAGCATCTCGATCATCCTAGGGATGACACAACAAAGGCTGTTACGAGGATGTGACAGAGTTGTTACAACAATGATTAGTTGTTGCACAATGTGAATGAGATAGACTATTTGGAGTAACAACATGGGTGCAGATCGATTGAATGCTACAAAGTTGCAGCATTGGGGAATTTGGGAGCACTACTATAGAATGGATGAGTGTGTGGATCATTATGCTGCAGAAGGTGAGTTGTTACAACAATGATTGGTTGTGGCAAGTTGTAAATGGTTGCATTGTAGGGAGTAACAACATTACTACAGATCAGAATAATGTTGTAGATTTGCAGTAGTGGGGAAGTTGGTAATGTTGCTATAGAGTGGACAAGTGCCTAGACAATTGCACTGTAGAGGATATCTGTTACAGAAGTCATTGCAGATGTTATAGCTAAGGAGGAGCGCATTATTGGACTGAAGCTAAAAAGGACGTGCGGGAGATGAAGAGTCACTGCAGACAAGATAAATTAGAATCTGAAAGATGAAAGGGTGTCAGAAGCCTCAAGACATTGAAGCGAACAGTTTCTGGATGAATAAAACATAGCATCAAGATATGGATGAGAGATCTTGCGAATTCAACAGGAGGATAGATCACGTGATCGAAGAGAGAAGTGGTTGAGGTTTCCATGGCCTCTAGCCTAGCAACCCAATGAAGATTGTAAGCTCAGATCTGGCCATTGAGCCATTGTATTGTAAATTGTATGATGAATAAAAAAGTTGATAGTTTACATCTTTAATCTCTTTGTGTGTACGATATTGTGTTGTTTGCATGTTTGATGAATTCACATTCCTTTCCTGGATAATTATATACCTATGAGTGATGTGTATGCCAGTCGAGAACAGTTATGTATGATATGGTTGTGTAGGTGGCATGAGTCTGTGGAAGGTCGTGTTGGAAATTGTGGTCTCCCATGGGGAGGATGAGTGCTCTAGTTCTACGAGCGTTGAGGTTTTTGTCTGAGTACAGAAGATGTGTGTTATCCCCAACTCATATGGATAACTAAGGAGATGATGTATCGAGGCCCTCAGGTTGCAAACATGGAGTACCGAAAGACAACATGACCAATAGTGTCCACTTGCACAGAAAAATACCCACCTCACCACCACGGCTCCAAGTTCATCATGACGGTATCCACCACATTAGCTGGCTTTCAGAAGACATTGGGTCTTGCTCCATGAGGTATGAGTCAGGTATTGTGGTGAGTGTCATTTCAATATTTGAGGCATTTGATTTTTTTGCATCTATTATTTCTTTTGATTATGTAACATTTGTTTGGACATTATGCTCTTTGCCATGTTTTACTTTGGTGGTTGACATTGCGCTCTAGCAAGTGGGTCACCCTTAGGGATAGGTTTTCTACTGGGAGGTCCTCTTGATAAGTCATCGTGCCATTCCCGACCATACTTGTCACTTTTCACACTTCATCCCCTCATCTCCTTACCTTTTGGGATTTTCGGGTATACTGACCCAAGGAGGGGTTGTCCCTCATCTTATGGGAAGAAGGGGATGAATTCCCAGAGGCTTGTAGCTAGCAAAAGAGAAAATCCAATCATTAACCTTCTAGATGCTCACCCAAGGATCCCAAGGACAATGAAATGTCTCTCATAAGAAACTGATGGGACCTATGAAAAATAAATAATAATAAAATGTCAACCAAGGTGGAGCATGTGTGGGCATTGTTTTTAATGCTTAGGTAGAATCCCCACACATGTTTTCAACTTGGGGAAGCATAATGTGACCAGGGTAGAGTCAAGGTGGGCAAAAAATTTCATTCTTAGGTAGAAGCCCCACCTTGGATTCAACCTGGAAACATCTTAAAAGGCAATAAATGGGCTTATAAAAAGGTTGCATTGAAAACAAATGTGCAACACACCCTCTACAAAGGCACCCGTAGATGAGACACTACAACCCCTTGTATGTCATGAACCCCATGCCCAAAAGTCTCCCCCCCATCCATGACACCTAATCCACATGAATTACAAGGATGTCCCCTTGGTAAACACCCCTAAACTTGAGGAATGATTCACCCAATAGGTCGCTTTGTCAACCCTCCCATACTTAAACTTCGCAAATTGCATAGGGTCTTTGAGAATTTGTTTTTTTTTATGAGGTAGTTTGGATGTGTTTGCTTATATGGCTCTTTTATTGACTTCATTTAATCATCGTGATGCATTTGACTTGAGACCCTTGGAGGGCCTATCCATTTGTCTTTGCAGGACCTAGTTGGTGGACAGTTTTGGAAGAACAAGCCTAGCTTGGGCTTCCATGGGGATTGAAGCCCATAGGATGGATGTCAAGGGACCACACTCTGGATGATGATGACATGCCTTTGGAGGCCTAGAGGACACATTGGGAGATTTTTCCCAACCCCTACATGCCAAATGACTTGCTTGAAAGGGCCAAAACGTCACCTTTTAAGGGCTTGACGTCACCTTAGGGCTAGGGTTTGGTGGTGATTGGAGACACTTGGCACATTTTGAAAGAAGAGGCCCATGTATCGTGGAATAAAGTCTTTGTTTGAAGAATATTGGCCTTTGGAGGCCTAGCTTTCCTTTCTCCAACTCAACGACTTGACCAAAAGTGCCAAACGTTGCACAAAAGAAGGATGGCGTCATGTTTCTAGTGTTTCTCTTATGTGCAAAATAGGAATTAAATATTATTATTTTTGTAAATGGGAAAGATAAGGGTTGTTTACCCCTGATCTTGTGTTTTACCCTAATTTTTTTGGACAAACATGTTTTAGGACATTTTGTATAAATAGAGATCAACTCTATTTCATTTTGACATAACTCTCTCACTTGAGAGAAGACATTCTTGGCTGAAATTTGTGCCCTACTTGGGAATATTTACATATATCTCTTGTCACTTGCTCTTGTAATGGTTTTTTTTTGGCTATTGGATGGATGGATGATGCACTATCTCTAGTGGAGCTATTCTCCTGCATTTGTGGTGGATTAATCTTGGTAAAAAGGAGGTTTATCTGGTTGATGCTTGAACTAGGTAAGGAATCTATCTTATTGTTGCTTCATTGCTTGGTTACAAGTTTGATTTTCTGGACTTATTTGGGAGTATAAGGGCATACAACCCTAACATATTCATCATTTTTGTCTTGGAATAATTATTGCATAAGGTTTTACTAAGAGAAGTAAAAGGGCTTACACCCTCCTAGTACTTCCTAGTTAGCTTTGCTTGCCTTCGGGAGTAAAAGGGCTTACACACCCAAGGAGATAGCATTGCCAACTCATTCTTTATTTGACTCCATAACCCAATCGGTAAAGACTATTTCAGGATTAATCCATAAGTGTGGACACAAACCGATCTCCCTAGATCCACCCAGATCTAGAACAAAGTAGGACAGAATAATACTCTTTCCCTAGATTTAGACTAGTGAATGGACTAAGAGGCAAGAAATCATGTACATACTTTATGAACGCTTCCTTGGGTCTCTGTTGTCTAGCTTCGCTCCAATGATCTTGAACCGTTAAGATCACAACAGTACAAACCAATCGAAGTGAAGACAATTCAATATATTCAATAGCTAATCTATACATATGATCAAGGAGTTATGTAATAAAGTGACATCAGCTTTATGGGAAAGGGACATATTACTGTATTGAATTTATAGAAAGTAAGACTTACAACCTGAGCCTTGATGTTGTAGATCTCCTTTCGATGGCTCCTAGCTCTGACACACACACTTGCTCATGCATGAAGAAGATCAACCACTTTTGATAACCTTGCTGGTGTCTCTAGTTGTTGTAGCATTAGTCCTTCATACAATCTTGCACTAATTCTCCAATAAATCTCTTGCTAGTTTTCTTGCTAACCTTTTCCATGAGAGACCCATCAATTTATAAGAGAGAATGGATTAGTTACTTGGATAGGAAAGATCCCAAGATATCAGGAAAGCCAGTACTTAGATAATCATTTGAATGCCAACTCACCCTTCTAGAAGATTCCCTTCTAGAAGGTTCGAGACTTTATCTTTTTCTTCCCTTTAGAAGATGTTCGCACCCTGATAGTTAGGTACAGTGTGAACTTCTCGCACCCTAGCTTAATGCAGCCTGCGAGAATCATTCATTCTCGTAGGCAAATATATAGGTAGCCTGCGAACCTCTCTTAAAAGTATGATTTCTGGAAAGAGACAAAGGTAACTTTTCTCAGGAAAGAGTTCTAGTGAAGAGCTTGAGTTCTCCATCATCATTACATCAGCATGACAACCAAAATTATGGATAACAAAGACACTAATATAATTGCATTAGATAAATAAAATCTTTCATTGGTAAACGTGAAAACTCAAGATTTTGATATTGTCTAAATCAGAAGTTGTTCTAGCTCCTTGAGGCCTCCTAAAGCCCTCAAGGTGTATTGTTTCTCTAAGAAATTCTTGTTTCTATTATAAAAGTAAATCTACAGCCAATAGGGCTACAGTAAACCTAAAACACTTTCTTGAATAACTCACAATTCAACCGTCAGAAGTTGCCAATATTCTTCCCCTACAATCTACTAATCATAGCACACTTTTTGGGTGGGTTACTTGCAATTTTTGGTGGCTGATTTTTCTTCTATAACAACTTGTTTTCTGCATCCATAAGGCTGATAAAGAATCTCTACAACACTTATTTGTAACAACCTTACATTTTTACCAAAGCCTTGCTCTTTCAGTCTTGATTTGTACTAGTCATATCTAGCTTAGCTCTTGTATCATTATCTTGACTTTTGGCACTTATTTAGCAGCTCTAATAATCATTTGTTCGTTGATATATATTTTTGTTGACTACTGCAATTAGGGACAACAAGCTTAACTTGCTCGTACACCTAACATATAGCTCGTACAGTTGGATTTTCTTGTGTCTCGGGCAGGTACAAACATTTTCCGTAGGTACTCAAAGACTTGGCAACCTAAAAACACTTCCGAGATGTGCCATCAAATCCATCCTCCACTTAGAAACTTGACCTATATGGGCATTCATCTCATCATCTCACTTTCTGTATCATTTCCCCCTAGGTTCACCTGAGATTCCCCCCTTGAGGTGATCACTTCACCTCTAAAGTGATGGGAATACCTATCTAAGGTGACAGTGGGTAGGTGTTCTCTTAGTTCTCACCATATCGCGGTTTGGGTCGGGCTTTTCCCAACCTACAACTTGTGCGATGACAATGTGAACAGAAGCTACTATCTCAACTATGGGTTACGTGTTACAGCATGGTGTGTTGCAGCATAAGCATGTTGCAGCGAAAGGCTGCAACAAGAAGCGGTTTGCAACATAAGGGTATTGCAATAGGAGGATATAATAGGAGATGTATTGCAGTGGGAGGCGCAATATGATGTGTGTTGTAGTATAATGTAAGTTCAACATGAGGATGGTTGAGATGCAATAAAGGATTTGTTGCTATAAGGGGCATGTTGCAACAAAGAGATGTGTGTTGCAACAGAGGCGTATAATAGTAAGAGACGAGTTGCAGCAGAGGATATGTCACCGCATAAGATGTGTTGTAGCACATGTGTTTGCCATAGGAGTCATGTTGTCGAAGAACAAGCATGTTGCAATAAGAGAGAAGGTTACATCAAGAAGGCGAGTTGCAGCAGAAGGAGAGTTGCAACAAGTGAATATGCAGTAGACTGGTTAGTATTGACTAGTGATTAGGTAACATTTGTTGTGGTGCTAAAGGAAATCAAACGTGGATACATGGGAGAAGACGTAAAACCCTAGGGATTATGGCATGATCAGGTGAAAAGAAGGAAAATATAGAAATAAGGTAGAATCATTATGACAACCGTGATTCCTATTACACACAAATGAATAAATGCTCTGTTGTGAATGTACTCTGATGGTAGGGGGGTATGACCTCTGCGTCACAACCTCTTCACTGTTCACGTAGACAATGTGGACTTTATTTTGACAAGGAAGATCCGCCATCCACCAAGCAGAGGGTATTGTCCACAATAGGCAACACTAACCTCGTAAACTTAGAAATTCACTCATTAGATTCAAAGGGAAGTGGTCACATGGAGATTGAAGTGGTTGAAAAAATTCCTCCACAAAATTTGAACCAGCCTTTAACTGGGCCTTTCAACCCCGTACTCATTCAACAGAATAAACTTCTTGGTAATCCTTTTTCCTTTTTAGCCATTCTCACCCAATTTCATGCATGAGTGTTTCATCTAGCATGGGAGGATTTGTTCCTTCATCACCGAGTGTTACAGGAGGGGTCTCTTTAACTTCTTCCTTACCATCAATTAGTGGGATAGGTTCTTCCACCACCATGCCTAGTACATTTGGTTTCTCCATGTGGGGAATGCCACCAATTACATCCTTTACTTCCACGAGTTTCCCTAGTGTTATTTTTCCCACTAGTGTCCACATTCAAATTCATTTTTGGTGAAGTGTTAGTTTTCCCACTAGTGTCCACATTCAAATTTGTTTTTGGTGAAGGGAAAGGTCTTGGTTTTACCATTGGAGGATGTGCTACGAGTGTTTTTTTCCTAATTAACTAGCTTTCGAATGGGCTCTACCACATTATAGGTGTACTTATTGATGATTTTTGTGTATTGAAGGAGTAGTGTCCTCTAGCTCGTCCCCAACATTTTCCCCGGTAATGATTTCTAGGTTGCTCTCGGTAATGCTTTCTAGTGCGAATGACCCAGAGGTCTTATACGCTAAGATGCACTAGTATGGAGAAGCAGAATGGTGGCCTGCGAAACCGATGTGGATCATGTTGTTGGTCATTCTTTATAGATGTAATTATGCATGCAAATCATGTTGTTGGTCATTCTTTATAGATGTAAACGCCTTGATTTTCGACAATGCCTTGATTTTTTGCCTCTATTATCTCTATAATTTTTAAATTATATATCAATAAAGAAAAATATAAAATT
>ML777717.1:487041-498490 GCA_009831015.1 Picea engelmannii
AAATCTTAATATTTTAAAATAAAAAATATAATTTAATTTTTTTTTAAGATTTCGAGTGGATTCAAAATCTTCAAAACTCTTAAAACACCACATAAAAAAAAGTCAATCTTAAAAATTTAATTTCATACAATGAAATTGTAAGATTTGGATGAAAAGTAACCCAAGAATGCAAATAATAAATGAAGGAAATAAAATTTAGAAATTAGAAATGAGCAAGAATAAACTATATTCTACTTAAGAGAATGCAAAGTATAATAAAAACTAGATGCTCATATGAAAGTGATGAGTGAATATATATATAAGATTTACCATTTAAAAAGACTAAAAACATAATCAATATGAGATAAAGTGAAAAAATCTCTAAGTAAACTTAACCTACTGTGAAGAGAGTTATAACATAAAACTAGCTAATAAAGAACTAAATGACTAAAAATCTCTAATCACACTAAAAACAATTATCACCCAAATTTTTAACAAAAAATATTTTATATTAATTCCCTTTAAAAATTAAATAATCTTTATTATTATATATCACTTCATTGTATAGAAAAGACAAAAAAAAACCTAAATTTTTAACAAAACTTAATTTATATGATTTATCTTTAAAAATTAAACAATCTTTATTGTTATATATACCTAATTTATACCTAATGAGAAAAGAGAAAGGTTGTATGGCTGTGTGAAAGGTGAAATTATGAAAATTCAGAAAAAGATGAAAAAAACCTTTATTTTTTAACAAAACTTCATTTATATGATTTATTTTTAAAAATTAAACAATCTTTATTGTTATATACTTAATTTATACCTAACGAGAAAAGAGAAAGGTTGTATGGCTGTGTGCTAAAGGTGAAATCATGAAAATTCAAAAAAAGATGAAAGTTGTTTTCCATCTTTGATATATATAAAATTGAGATAAATAGAAATTAATTAATTTTAATAAATAAATTTTGATGTTTTCAGATTTTTATGTCGAAGTTATTTTTTAAGTCACTATTTCTCTACGGGATTTTATCGTTTGACCACCTCCAATGTAAAAATGCCACTAGTTTGTATATATTTTTATCCATATCTCTAACGATTTGTAGGGGTGGATTTTTCCATCTTATTTTCTCTCAACTAGTAACGTGTATATGATTTTTAATTTCACTGAGTTTCCTCCTTTTGCTGCATATTAAACACAATCACGTCTCGTATACATAATTGCAGTGTTTACTCCATCATCGAAATTGTTCCGCTAGTGGACATAACTATGCATAACCGTACTTCATTTTGTATTTTATGCCTTAGACCTCTCTCTTGGCTAATCAATTTATGCCAATATTTATGGATTTGCTAACATTTTCTATTGGATTTGTTAACATTTTTAATAAATTTCATGCACTATGAGATTGACTAATTACGTCGAAGGTGTTGTTTTAAGGAGAGGTTTATCAGAGCCTTTTGTCGTCTATCTACAACAAATCAACCACTGTCACATACATCTGTCCACTACGAATTCATTTGTGTTCATCTGAGTCTTGTCATTGTAGTTCCAACCGCATGTCGATTTCTACAAATACTTCTTACCTTCCTCCACCGCCCCACTGCACCGCCTTTGCAGCACTGCCCTTGTCCTTCCTCTTCCTCTTTTCATTGTTGAGCAGATGTTAACAATGGTGTGCGATTAATATCAATGTTTTGATGTTTTCTTGGTTTATTTGCAAAGGCATTAACCATTGAGAGCGTCGCAAGAGAGATTCAAGTTGGAAAAACCTATGATAGGTTCGTCAGCTTCTTCTTCGTGGATCAAAATTTGAATGTGGGCGGGCATTGCGTAGCAGTGGAGGAAATAGGGCATCAACCAGAAGGGTTTCGAGGGGACTATCCTCCTCCGTAGGAATACGCTCCTTCACAAACACTGCAAAGCGATGACAAAAGCTCTGCTCTCAACTCTTTGCATGTATTTGAGGAGTTTTCACTGGCAAGGTTGAACTGCTAGAGAAAGCCTCTAGAAGGATACCAACATCGTTTTAAGGGTTTTGTATTTTCTTTCTTGTGTTTCGTAAATGTTTAGTATGAACATATTGCTTTTGTGGGTTGTTTTTCTACTTGCAAACTGTTTAAATTATTGTTCTTTTCTTATGGAATTTTTTGCAGTTCACTCAGGTGGGTATAAATGAATATTCCTTCAATAAGGCCCACAACGAAGTCAAAGTGGAGAGCGTTGTGAGTCTGCTTAAGGACCATGAAGGAGATGATGGAAGGCCATGGTGCAAAAACAACCAAAGGCTATGGGTGGCACGCCACGCCCGTCTTCCGGTAGTTGACATTAAGATAAATTCCAATGATTTCATATCTCGCCATCTTGAAGAAAATAAAAGGGGAAAAGCTCTGCAACCTTGAATTTATTTTCAAAGTACGGGCACCTCTTCCATGATGGTTTGATGGTTTTCGTTAGTGTAATGTCCTAGGGATTTTATTGTGAGGGTTTGTGTTTGCAATTAGTAGACAATTTAGGGTTTATGTTTTTTGCAAATGAGTGACATGATGATAAGCGATGATTTTTGCATTTTATAAGACGATGTGAAGTATCGTCTTACCTGCCTTCTGATTCTTCTCATCAGACTGGTGCAGCGGGCGAATTTGTTGTTACTTTCCCAAGGGAAAATCATTTAGGGTTCAGTCATGGTAAGTTGTTATTTTGGCCTTATATCAGGCTGTAAAAGCACCTACTCTATAAACCATTCATGCTTCAGTTCATCATATAATGGAAATTAGGGTCACCATTAACCATTCGTATAGAATAAATTTATTTCCAACTTTTCCTATAACATATCTAAAAATATTCATAATTTCATCAAATTTTACAAAATTTTAACAAAATAATGTCCTGCTTGAGACGATTGCACACAATTGTAAATAACGTCGGAAAATTAGTTGCAGTGAGCTAGAAAATGTATTGTGTAAGTGATTTTGAGTTTAAAGTTATTAATGACTAGAGTAATATGTCATGCAACAAGGCATAAATTTGGCATTGTGAAGTGAAGTTTCTCTTCAATTATTATTCAGATCCTTCTTTTCCATATTGACCAACAAGATCACTTCGTGAAGTACCTAATTTGTGATAAGCAATTTCTTGATATGCTTTAAACGCAGATTTATGTCTGAATGCAACATAGACAAATAACATTTGAAACTACATCCATTTAGATACACAGGTCTATGCTTGAAGTTGTTATCCCACTGTTCTTTAATGATAAATTGTCTTTCGACTAATTTGTAATTTCTATGTCAGGTCTTTAACGACTTCTTTTGTGAATCAGATATCTAGTACTGCAAATCTCTATGTGTTGATGGGCGAAATTGACCGTCCGTCAACTGAGAGAGTGGAACCGGTCCGGGGTTGTCTAATAACCCAAACCGTTTGGAATGAACCACCCTGACGGGTTTAACGGCTCTGTTGGCTGCTCTAAGATCCTAAGAAAACCAAAGAGAAAACTAATCTAAACTAACTAATCTAACTAAAACAAATAAAACTAACTAAAACTAACTAAACTAAAACTAAATACAATAAACCAAACTAAACTAACTAAAACTAATAAAACAAACTAACTAAAACTAACTAATATACTAACCTAATTAAAACAAACTATTAAATTAAATTAAAACTAAATACTAACTACTCTAACTATTATATATAATCTACTAATTACTATTACACTAACTCTATTAATCAGTTGTCTAATTACTAGTTATAATACAACTTATTCACAAATTTACAATATACACACTTGGCAGATTTACATAAAACCTGTAAAACTCATACGTTTTCTGTCCTAAGACAGCCAGAGATCTTTTTTATTTTTATATTTTATGAATAAGAAATAAAACTACTGAAATTAAACGATCTAATATATTTACTGAAATTAAACAATCTAATATACTAATTCTAACTAAATCGATAAAAACAATAAACAGATAAGCGACCAATTGACCTGGAAGCGCTCCTAATTTGTCCTGCGTATGATGTCTTCAAAGTTGGTCGGAGGAAGGAAACTCGCACCGGTTGATCCAAAGCTTTTCGTAAACGATAGGCTGTGCTTCTCTTTGAAGTGTTTACAGGACAAACAAGACATAAAAAATCATAACAACTATAAGATGTATAAATATCTGCAATAAGGGAAACCTGTTATGCAAGAAACTTATATTTAATAATTCAACTCATGAAGAAGATAAACCTGTCATTCACAAACTGAATTAACAATTGTTATATCTTTTATACACTTGGAAGAAACCAGATATGGATTACAGTAATTAAAATTATATCATTTGCACATGATCAAGATATCAAAAGTAGTCATAAACCATATACAAATTGATATACACAACATGAAACAAAATGTTGATATAATGAGAAGCTAAAGCTGTGTCAAAACACCAAATTCTGCTTCAGTCTGTATTATAACTCCATATCCTTGTTCTCCCACAAATGAGGATCAACATTATTACAAAAATCATAAGTATATATAAGTCTCTCCACAGGGTAAAACCTCCCTGTGGATAATGTCAAAATGTTTTACATAATCTGGGAAATATCCCAAAATCAACTAAACTAGGAAATCAAAATGCAAGAGAAATCTTTGAAATATCCCCTAACTGCTCATAAACTCAACTGCAATTTTGAATTTACCTACAATAGAACACAATTATCAAATTAGAGAGATATTTCAGTAACAAAATAACAAAAATTTGATCCTACAGACTTAGCTACAGAATCATCTGATTCTGTAGCTAGTCTAAAATAGCACACAGGACCAGATAGAAATCAAACGAAATCTTTTTAAAACAATCCAATTTAATTAAAATCGAATTACTACTCATTCAAGAAAATTTATCATTCAAAATAAACAAAATCAAAAAGGATGCAATCGAAACAGGATAAGAATACTCAGTTTTTTTAGTTGCTATAAAATCGGATCAAATAGTAACCAAACTGTTTCATATCCAAATGAAAATATTAGTGAATCATATCGTATAATATACGATGTAATCATAATCGATACAATCATAATTGATTTGTTACGACTATGCATAAAATTCATATTGTTTTAATCAAATACCAATATGGAAAGGCTGTTACAATTATAGTCAAAATGAAACATACATAACAGCATCCACCAAGCTTTGCCATAGACTTCGATCACTGAGTGTTACACAGCCAACAGACATGACCAAAATAATGATCATAACCATCAATAGCAATGATAATCATAACTGGGTAAGAATCGAAACAAGCCGTGACTGAGTCCACTATGGAAACAAATCGTAATTCTAGGCATAATCACAGATTTTAAACAAGATATTTGTTGTAATATGAATCAGACTGATAACACGGTCAAACGATGCGAATCGAACAGTTGCAATTTGGTTATGCATTAACAGAAAGGTATTTGAATTGGTCGAAAAAGACATGGAATATTACAGTTAACCATTATGCCAACCATATCGTATGGAATACAACCAATTCAAATCGAGCCATTGACTGTGTTCAAAATTGGAATACCAGAAACAGCCTGTGTTTAGAAAATATATTAACAACTTCAATAAGCAACAGAGTATCCCATTGAAACCAAATTAAAACAATCAAATCCATAACACGATCAATCGAATCAGAGCAAAATCCAATCAAAACTAATTTGGGAAACGAAATCTGATTAATCAAAACAAAATTATGCATACAGTGCATGCTTATGTGTCAAAACAAATCCGCGCTGTAAATAGAGTTTATGAGTATGTCATATAAACAGGTGAAAGTCATACCAGTGAGGCTGTTCGAGCTACGCAAATTTTGAATTAACGACTGTTGTAGCCGACTCCACATTCTTAAACAAAATCGAACCTGTTGTTCGTTGTTTCTTATCAGTGGATGGCATTTTCGCCTTTTGACTGGTGAGCTTTGCAACTTGATCCTTCAGAGCATGAATTTTGGACTGTAGCATTGGCACATCAAGGTAATACCTTTCTAACCATGAGCCACACTGATCACATGGTGGAGCAGCTGGTTTGGCTAGAGTAGGAGGGGGTTTCGACAAGTCACTAGGGGTTTCACAAGGCATTTTGATGCCTGGATAATTAGGGTCATTTTGCAAGCAAGGTGGTAGGTTTTTCACAAAATCGTATGAGGGTTTGTCACACAGACCTTCAGAATAGGGATACTCACTTGCCAGGTAACGTTCAACCTCTGAGTCAGAGTCTTCACTCACCATAATAGGATCAGGGTTGACAGGAGGTCTCGGTTTGTTTCTTGCAATGCGAGAAATTAATCGGGCATTTTTCTTACCTTTATAATTCACAGTAGGTTTGGCCTTAGGCCTTTTAGCCACAGGTTTAACAATTTCGACATGAGTGGTCACAGAACCGGGTAGGTCAATAGGTGAATCGGGTAGGGGTTTAGGTAACAGAGCACTGTAAGGCATAGGGGGTACTGACTTGCTCTCGCTCACCACAGGTTTGTCAACCTGTGGTGGGCTTGAGTCATCAAAATCATTGTGTTTAAGAAAATCCTCCCAACAGTCTCGGTATAACCCCAACTTACAAACCACAAGCATTTTAATTAACCCAAAATGAAATAGGTTGTTATCGGCCTGGTTCCGTTTGTATCTTTTAGACATTTTAAACAGACTCCTATGCAAGTAGTAAGGCATATTAAGCTCATAGCCCATGAAAACCATAGGTAGCCGAAGGTGGTACAAAAAAATGAAACCATATCGGCCCTCGCAGGTGATGAACTGCTTGGTTACCATTAGCAAGTCGTGCCAACGTTGCTTGAGCATATTCGCGGGCAAACCTTTGTCACAGGAGCTCACTCTTCGTGACTAGAAGAGCAATGTCCACGGGACATCTTCCACTTTGCAATTTTTGGACCATTTCTATCCAGTAGCAGGCATACCAGTAGCTAAACTGAGAAATTGCTCGTCAATTTCTAATTGCACATCCCCAACCTTGGCTCGGCAGCCATCAAAGGTTAATACAAATTTCCGAGCCACGCTAGGGTTATAGCCATCAAACTTTCGTATGAACGGGAGCCATCCAAATTCCTCAAGGTCGCTGTAAGCACCATCGAACACCAACAATGCCTGGCTACCATTGGGTTCGGCCCTTACAACTGGAGCCATGGTGCGGGTGCATGGTAGGGTTTGGATTGAACACAACAATACACAGGAGCAAAAATCGTTAGGGCTAACAGCTGCAAGCGCTCAAAGGGGAGGCAAATTAATGTATGTGTGCGAGGGTGGTGGGATTATCATCGCCATGCAACATAGTAATGGCACAGTACAGTGTTGTTCAATCAATCATAATCTCGTTTAAACCATATTAATCGACCAACCCAAAAATTCGAGTTGTGGATAATTATATCAACGTGCCATCAATCATAAATTATAACAATGCGCCATGTGTGTATGATCAAACCAATGCAAAATCCAAATGTTTCACCAACGCGCCATGTGTATAATCAAACATTGCCATTCAATATGAAATCAGACTCATATGTTACCCATGCGCTTGTTGCATAATCAAACATTTTGATAAAAAGTTTTTAAAACATGGTGACAATGGATAAAATCGATAAGCCAAGAGCTTATAATAATAAGGATCACATTATATAAAAACCAAAATCAACCATGACTCCTATATAATCAAGTATAACTCATAAATTTGCATGCTCAATGCCTTATCAATCAAAATCAAGTTGTGCAATAGGCAAATGGACACAGTTTGAGAAATCATTTCAGCCACTTGATAAACCAAAGATAAAATGCCACTCAAAACATCAATAAAAGATCATGACAGTTCAAATAATGTTGGAGGAGTTTTCACGCTTTCAGTCGTGAAAAATAAATTGAGAGCAATTTGCAAGTGTCGCATGAAATGAAAATGTCTTCTATTTGCAAAATGCGACAGAAATTTGAAGTTCAGAAGTCATAGGTGTAGGCAGCTTTTAGGGCAATTGAATTGGCTGCCAACAATGGCGACACGCTGGGAGAAGCAGTTATCTCTGTCAATAGAAATGAATTCAGATTAGGATAGCAGAGAAAAATTCAACTCAAAAACAACAACCAGAAAATCGTACAAACATCATCATTTACTATCTTTTCCAGTGATGTTTTAAAAGATGCAAACTAATAATAGTCTTAAGATCAGCAAGTCATGATTTTTATGATAAAATCTTCAATACTGTTGGCATGGCCACTGCTGCCAGCAGGCGTCCATAGCCCCGACAGGGTTGCCATTTAACCCACTTGGACGTCTGTGTCCTGTCAAGAAGTTTTAGATCAGAATGAAGGACTTTAAAAGAGGTTTCTTATAATTTTTTACAGATTTTCGTGTACCCGACATTGCTTCGCTGCCAGTGGGCCTGTTCAATACCCCGGCAAAGTTGTCTTGGCGCCATGCTTGCATTTACCCGCTGCCAGCAAACCTGTTCAGTATCCCGGCGGGTTTACAAACACTTCCCACAACTCTTATTAACATTTTTATTTTGTTTTTCTTTATATATAGCTAAGCGGGGTGATGCTGAAAAATCTTGATATTTATCATATTTTTCTTTTAGACCTCATCAGAATTTTTTGATACTGTCCTTTATTCAGCTCCAGAAATGTTTTATTTCTAAAACAACTTGCTATGACAGGGAGACATCTTTTTGAGTCATTCCTTTACAGAAAAGGGACAGCGTAAAAAGATAAAGATGATCATGACAAACTTCACTCAGAGATTGCAATTAGTAACTTCTTTCAAACAACATTTTTCAATATAAATATCATTTTTAGAAATATATCACTGATGTTTGTACAATCTTTCAGAAGTTATTTCAGCGAAGAAATTTTCCCATGGTCTTTGTCTAAATGGCTCAGCGCACAAGTATGCATATGTTTCAAAAACACACAAAACTGATCATTCAAATCAAAACCAAAAACGAAAATAACGGCAAAAATATAGACAAAAAGAAATATTTACATAATATACAAGGGTAGTAATCAAGCGAAGTATCTTTTCAGGGCTTGGCCATTCACCGGATAGGTGTCAAGCTACCCTTCAAGATTCTGTAAATGAAAGGAACTAGGACCCAACTTTTCAGCAATCAAAAATGGCCCAAGCCACAAATTTTGAAACTTGGTGTGTTCACCCTTCCCTTCGTGTGGTTTGTCCCACTTTAAGACGAGATCACCTACTTCAAAATTCCTATCAGAAGCGGAACTAGAATCGAACCAGCTTTTAATCAGTTGTTGATGTTGGTCTAACTTACGCTTAGCTTGGGTTCTTACTTCTTCTAACTTCATCAAAGTGTTAATACAGCTTTCTAAAGGGGGACAATCTTCTTCTTGAACTTTTTGTGACAATTGGAGCGAAGGAAGAAGAATGTGAGGTGGCAGAATGGCTTCTCTGCCATAAACAAGAAAAAAGGGGGAATTACCTATAGCGGCTTTGGGTGTTACCCTATCAGCCCACAATGCATTAAGCAGTGCATTATGCCAGTTCTTGTGATTTTCAGCCACGGTTCTCTTGATAATATTGATCAAGTTCTTATTTGTCGATTCCGCTAAGCCGTTGCCCTGGGGGTAGTAACTAGCAGAATACTTCAGCTTTATTCCCTTCTCTAAGGTGAACTCACTCATCTCAAGAGAAGAAAAGTATGAAGCGTTATCAAAGACTAGAAAATCAGGGATACCAAAATGGGTGATGATATTCGAGTTTAGAAAAGCGATCACCTGACTTGTGTTAACAGTCCTTAGCGTGGCGGCTTCAGACCATCTGGTAAAGTAATCAGTGGCTGTCACAATATACTTGTGATGTTGTGAGGATGGAGGGTTAATAGGACCAATGATATCAAGGCCCCATTGCTGGAAAGGAGAATCGACTGAAACGGGTTGCAAGGGGAAGGCTGGTTTTTGCAATCACCCTGATGCTTTCTGACAAATGATACACTTACGGCACAAGGCATGGGCATCCCTAAAAAGCGTGGGCCAATAGTAACCGGCTCTTAAAACCTTATGAGTAGTGGTGTCACCACCGAAGTGACCACCAGCTTCTCCTGCATGCAACTCAAGCAAGACTTTTTCTGCTTCGTCCTTTTCAAGACAACGCATCAGTACGCCATCAAAATTCTGACGAAACAGTATACCGTTAACTAGATGAAAGAAGGCGGATTTTAGTCTCAACGCTCTTCTTTTGGTTGGGTCAAGGTGGCGGGGTGTTGATCCATGTTGAAGACAATGTCTAATATCGTCGTACTAAGGACTTACGAGGTTTTGTGTGCAACAAATCAAACTTTGATCGCGTTGTTCTAGGTTTGACGTATCACTATCTTCTTGTTGTTTGGTTTCTGAATCAACTACCAACTTACATAACCCTTGGCCTCTCACGATCTTTGCTGGGGTGATTTCTAATTCATACTCTTGCAAGGAGGTGACCCAGTTGGCTCTTTTCTCTCCTAACTCCTTTTGCACTAACAAGTTCCTTACGACAGGGTAAGGGACAATGACCTTCGTCCTTGACTTCAAAAGATATGACCGAAAATGCTTAACTGCCTTGAAGACAGCATAGGCTTGCCGATCAATCGCTGGGTAGTTAAGTTCAACACCTTTGAAAGCAGAGCTCATAAAGGCGATGGGTACTTCATTGTTCTCGGAATTCTTCTGAGTTAGGACTGTGGCATAGGAACGATCAGAGGCAAAAGTATAGAGTGTAAAGTCTTGAGAGAAATTAGGGCTCATGAGAGATGGAGCGTCAATTATGGCCTTATTTATAGCATTGAAAGCTTGGTTTTCTATGAGTCCCCAGTGATATTGGGTGTCTTTCTTAATCAGGTTCTGGACAGGCCTGACCATTTCGGAGACACTGGGGACAAATCTTCTCACGAAATTAATCTGGCCTAGGAAAGACTGCATGGATTTTTTGGAGGTAGGTGGGGGAAGTTTAGCGATGACTTGGGTCCTCTCGGGGTCAATAATCATTCCATCACTAGACACAATGAATCCTAGTAATTTACCCTGTTCTACTACAAAAATGGACCTCTTGGGGTTCAAGGAGATGTCGTATTTACGACATCGTAGCAGAATGGCTCGTAAGTGATCTAGATGATCATCTTTGTTTTTAAAATAAACAGTCACATCATCTAAGTAGACTACTACGGAGTGATTGATTAAGCCTCTAAAAGCAATGTCCATTGCTCCCTGAAAGGTAGCACCAGCATTAATCAATCCAAAGGGCATTTTGCGATAAGCATAAGTGCCCCACGGGGTACAAAAGGTAGTTTTTAATTGGTCTAGCGGAGACATCAAGACTTGGTTGTATCCAGAGAAACCATCTAGTAAGGATAGCCTCTCGGAACCAGATACTTGTTGAAGAATCTGTTCCATGGGAGGGACAGGATAATTATCTTTGTCAGACGCTTTGTTGAGGTTTCGGAAAT
>ML777717.1:499433-511548 GCA_009831015.1 Picea engelmannii
TTCTTCCGCACTGGGACGAGGTTGGATACCCATTGAGTGTGTCTAACAGGAAAAATTATTTTAGCACTTAGGAGTTTATTCAATTCTTTTTGTATGGTCGGTTCTAGCTTAGGATGCATTTTCCTCAGTTTCTGTTGGAAGGGTAAGGTTTGGGGCTTCATCGGGATGACATGTTGTATAATATTAGGATCAAACGTTTTAAGATCATCGTAAGTCCATGCAAAGACATCTTTGAACTCTTTAAATAATTTAACAAAAGCAGCTTTTTCTTGTCTAGAACATCCCAAGCCTAAGTTGATACACTAAGGATTTTCACTAGTTCCTAAATTGACTTTTTCGTAAGACAATGAGGAACTATTGGTTTTGCAATTGACCGTCTTTTTAAATTTATCTTCAAAATCATAAAACTTTTCTAGTCTAACAACAAATTTGGGTATGGAATTTACCATGTCCGATAGAGCCTCAGGAGATTTCGGATTAGGTATTACCGTAAAGTCGTGCAAATTGTCGTCGTGCATTTGTTCATCTATCACAGCGCCTTGAAAGGTTTCTTCCATGTGCAGAAAGTTAATGATATGTTGAGCATCATCAAATACTCTCCAGTTTGTGATATTGTCAGGAACAGATGGTTGAAACAATAGCTCCACGGAGAATGCACTCGAGGATAAGCCTTCTGCAGGAAGAAGTTTAGAGGCAACATTAGCTAGTAGATCCGCTTCAGCATTATTTAATCTAGGGATGGAATTTATAATAAAAGCAAAAAAATTGTTCATTAAACTCCATACCTCAGACTGGTAAGATTTGAGATGCAGGGAAAGACAGTGTATAGAATCTCTTACCTATCTAACCACTATCTCAGAATCACCAAATACAACCAGATTTTGAATTTGCATGTCCGAGGCTTTTCTGAGACCTTGCAATAAAGCCTCATATTCTGCAATATTGTTAGTACATTCAAATTCTAACCTACAAGCCAATAATTTCTTGTTACCTGCCGGATCGATAATGATGCAGCCTGCACCAGCTCCTTCTTTAGACTTGGAACTGTCGAAATATAGAGACCAAATTTGATTTCCATCGGACTCACAGGACTGTTGGATAGAAGCTGTTGGTTGCGTACATGCTAGGATCTCGGATTGCTTCTGCGGATTGTTGATATGTGAAGCTTCAGCCATAAAATTTCCGAAGAAGGCGTCCATCCCTTGGACTTCAGGTGAATCCGCCGGAGGTGTATATGGTTCATTGGGGTCATTCAAGTCTGTTACCGTGAACTTGAGGTAACTCTCATGATTCACCCTGATCTTGTTGGGCTTACCGTTTTCTGGAAGCCATAAGTGAGACCAGTCCGTCGCGAAGTAACCATGTAGTTGTTCCGACCAGTCCCTGCTCAAAAACATACCATACACTTTTGGAATATCCACCACAATTATATCAATAACCTGATGAACCTTTGGGTTAGACGATAATCAAATCAATACATTTTTCAGTTCGCCTATAACTTTAACATCTGTTCGATCAAGTTGTATGATTTTCAAAGAAGATGGTTCTACTTCGGCATTAATCTTTTGGCAGATTGACCAAGGCATCACATTTGACGATGCTCCTGAGTCAACCATACAATTATGCACATTTTTGTTGAAGATTTCGAAAGTTAAAAGAAAAGGAGGTACATTCTTGCGAGTACTTAGAGTTGTAGCTTGTGGTTTCTTACTCGCCGTTTCTAATGCTATTTTATCTACATTACTTGTGTTATTTACATTATTTACATTATTTACAAGTGGTACAAGAAGGCTTCCTTTATCTTGAGGCTCAGGATTATTTTTTGTGGAAGTCTTCTGCGGAGCTTTGCTTTGTACAACCTTATTACCATTTGAATTACCATTCTTGCCATTGTCTAAAATATTTTGCAACATCTTCTGTAACAAAAATGGAAATTTCAACAACTCATAAATAGAAATGTTAGCCTGTAATTTTTTAAGATCTTCAACAACATCATAATCTAATTTAGGGCCAGCATTACTTTTTTTAGTTTCTACTGATTTAGATGGCTTTGGAGGTAAAGTTGTAGTGTTCTCGGCAGGAGGTTTATTTGTTGTCTTACTCCTAGTGTTGTAAGGGTGAATAGTCTCGAAGTTGGCTTGAAAGATACTGTCTGAGAAGTGTCCAAAGATATTTGGAGAAGACTCTTCTTCTTGAGTTGTTTCCTGCTCGACTTCCTCTTGAGGGATTTCAGGAGGCATCAAGTCATCTTGGGCTCCTAGAATTGTCTGGAGAGCACATTGCAAACTTTCTAGGTTCAAGCTTTCGGGGTTTGGATTAGGCCGGTTGGCGGGAAAAGGCTTTCGGAAAGGAGGTTTATAGGGTCCTTTACTCGAAGAGGCTTCTTCAGTCGACCTTTTCAAATCTATAACTTGATTAGATAATTTTTGTACAACTTTGGTTAAATTTTCCAAATCAGAGTTTTCGGGTTGTGTTTTGTTTTGTGTAGGTTTGGGGAGAATTTCAATCTTCTTTTTGGAAGAGCAAACAGTCTCAGTTTCGTTGCTAGAAGAATCCTTAAGGATAAGTATATCTTTTTCAATCTAAGTAGCATCTTCGAAGGCTTCTAACAACGTGGCCTTTTTAGATCTTTTAACCCAAATAGCTATACTTTGATGTAGAGCTTTGGTATAGTAAGCTATGACAAGACTCTCAGCAGGCATAGAGTCTACAGGGATTCGATTTTTAAGTGTTAAAAATCTTTGATTAAAATATTTAACTTTTTCTTTTGAATTCATTTTTAAGCTTGAAAGATCCATGACTAAGACTTCTAGAGGTTTGCCATCTCCGAATTTTTCCAAAAAGCATGACTCAAACTTTTCCCAAGATACTATGGTATGGGGCTGTTGGGAAAAGTACCAAGTGGACGCATTACCCTCAAAGGTGTAAGGGAACAACCTACAGACAACATCTTCATGTTCAACATTACGGAGTCTGATGGCTAACATAATTTTTTTGATATGATCTTCGGCTATCTGTTTTGAATCGGGATCAAACTTAGGAAGCCATTTATGTGGGTGCTTGGGTAAAGGGTGTTGGGCTCCAGGTACAACTACAGCATCCTGGTCCAACCAAGGTCTAGCAGGATTGTTCTGATTTGCCATAGGGGAATTGGGTGTGGAAGGCTGAGAAGGTGGATTGCCTTCGTCAGAAGAGGAATCTCCTCCAGAAGAGGAAGGAGATGAAGGAGGTGGTGAAGGATGTATCCCAGATCCTCCTGCAGCAGGATTTAAGTTTGGATCTGGAGAATTCACAGCGAGGTCAATGTCACCTAATTGTTCTCTGATATCAGAGAATTCTAAAGGTTGACTCCACGCGTGGTTTGGTTGCCTAAGACTAGCTAAGGCACTATGTGTTTTGATAAGAGATTGATGAACGATCTCTTGGAGATCACCACCTGTAGGATAAGGGGTTGTTGGCTCAACTGTGATCTGCGGATCTTCGATTGAAGTAGTTGTTGTTTGAGGGGGGATATTATCTTGTGAACGGATTCTAGTCACTATGGGTGTGCGATTAGGTGGGGGAGGAGTCTTATGACCACCTCGTGCCATTAATTAAGTTTTGGCCCTCCTTCTAGTACCATTTGTTGACGGGCAAAATTGACCATCCATCAACTGAGAGAGTGGAACCGGTCCGGGGTTGTCTAATAACCCAAACCGTTTGGAATGAACCACCCTGACGGGTTTAATGGCTCCGTTGGCCGCTCTAAGATCCTAAGAAAACCAAAGAGAAAACTAATCTAAACTAACTAATCTAACTAAAACAAATAAAACTAACTAAAACTAACTAAACTAAAACTAAATACAATAAACTAAACTAAACTAACTAAAACTAATAAAACTAACTAACTAAAACTAACTAATATACTAACCTAATTAAAACAAACTATTAAATTAAATTAAAACTAAATACTAACTACTCTAACTATTATATATAATCTACTAATTACTATTACACTAACTCTATTAATCAGTTGTCTAATTACTAGTTATAATACAACTTATTCACAAATTTACAATATACACACTTGGCAGATTTACATAAAACCTGTAAAACTCATACGTTTTCTGTCCTAAGACAGCCAGAGATCTTTTTTATTTTTATATTTTATGAATAAGAAATAAAACTACTGAAATTAAACGATCTAATATATTTACTGAAATTAAACAATCTAATATACTAATTCTAACTAAATCGATAAAAACAATAAACAGATAAGCGACCAATTGACCTGGAAGCGCTCCTAATTTGTCCTGCGTATGATGTCTTCAAAGTTGGTCGGAGGAAGGAAACTCGCACCGGTTGATCCAAAGCTTTTCGTAAACGATAGGCTGTGCTTCTCTTTGAAGTGTTTACAGGACAAACAAGACATAAAAAATCATAACAACTATAAGATGTATAAATATCTGCAATAAGGGAAACCTGTTATGCAAGAAACTTATATTTAATAATTCAACTCATGAAGAAGATAAACCTGTCATTCACAAACTGAATTAACAATTGTTATATCTTTTATACACTTGGAAGAAACCAGATATGGATTACAGTAATTAAAATTATATCATTTGCACATGATCAAGATATCAAAAGTAGTCATAAACCATATACAAATTGATATACACAACATGAAACAAAATGTTGATATAATGAGAAGCTAAAGCTGTGTCAAAACACCAAATTCTGCTTCAGTCTGTATTATAACTCCATATCCTTGTTCTCCCATGAATGAGGATCAACATTATTACAAAAATCATAAGTATATAGAAGTCTCTCCACAGGGTAAAACCTCCCTGTGGATAATGTCAAAATGTTTTACATAATCTGGGAAATATCCCAAAATCAACTAAACTAGGAAATCAAAATGCAAGAGAAACCTTTGAAATATCCCCTAAATGCTCATAAACTCAACTGCAATTTCGAATTTACCTGCAATAGAACACAATTATCAAATTAGAGAGATATTTTAGTAACAAAATAACAAAAATTTGATCCTACAGACTTAGCTACAGAATCATCTGATTTTGTAGCTAGTCTAAAATAGCACACAAGACCAGATAGAAATCAAACGAAATCTTTTTAAAACAATCCAATTTAATTAAAATCGAATTACTAATGATTCAAGCAAATTTACCATTCAAAATAAACAAAATCGAAAAGAATGCAATCGAAACAGGATAAGAATGCTCTGTTTTTTTAGTTGCTATAAAATCGGATCAAATAGTAACCAAACGGTTTCATATCCAAATGAAAATATTAGTGAATCATATCGTATAATATACGATGTAATCATAATCGATACAATCATAATCGAACACAATCATAATTGATTTGTTACGGCTGTGCATAAAATTCATATTGTTTTAATCAAATACCAATATGGAAAGGCTGTTATGATTATAGTCAAAATGAAACATACATAACAGCATCCACTAGGCTTTGCCATAGACTTCGATCACTGAGTGTTACACAGCCAACATACATGACCAAAATAATGATCATAACCATCAATAGCAATGATAATCATAACTGGGTAAGAATCGAAACAAGCCGTGACTGAGTCCACTATGGAAACAAATCGTAATTCTAGGCATAATCACATATTTTAAACAAGATATTTGTTGTAATATGAATCGGACTGATAACACGGTCAAACGATGCGAATCGAACAGTTGCAATTTGGTTATGCATTAACAGAAAGGTATTCGAATTGGTCAAAAAAGACATGGAATATTACAGTTAACCATTATGCCAACCATATCATATGGAATACAACCAATTCAAATCGAGCCATTGATTGTGTTCAAAATTGGAATACCAGAAACAACCTGTGTTTAGAAAATATATTAACAACTTCAATAAGCAACAGAGTATCCCATTGAAACCAAATTAAAACAATCAAATCCATAACACGATCAATCGAATCAGAGCTAAATCCAATCAAAACTAATTTGGGAAACGAAATCTGATTAATCAAAACAAAATTATGCATACAGTGCATGCTTATGTGTCAAAACAAATCCACGTTGTAAACAGAGTTTATGAGTATGTCATATAAACAGGTGAAAGTCATACCAGTGAGGTTGTTCGAGCTACACAAATTTTGAATTGACGACTGCTGTAGCCGACTCCACGTTCTTAAACAAAATCGAACCTGTTGTTCGTTGTTTCTTATCAGTGGATGGCATTTTCTCCTTTTGACTGGTGAGCTTTGCAACTTGATCCTTCAGAGCATGAATTCTGGACTGTAGCATTGGCACATCAAGGTAATACCTTTCTAACCATGAGCCACACTAATCACATGGTGGAGCAGCTGGTTCGGCTAGAGCAGGAGGGGGTTTCGACGACTCACCAGGGGTTTCACAAGGCTTTTTGATGCCTGGATAATTAGGGTCATTTTGCAAGCCAGGTGGTAGGCTTTTCACAAAATCGTATGAGGGTTTGTCACACAGACCTTCAGAATAGGGATACTCACTTGCCAGGTAATGTTCAACCTCTGAGTCAGAGTCTTCACTCACCATAATAGGATCAGGGTTGACAGGAGGTCTCTGTTTGTTTCTTGCAATGCAAGAAATTAATCGGGCATTTTTCTTACCTTTATAATTCGCAGTAGGTTTTGCCTTAGGCCTTTTATCCACAGGTTTAACAATTTCGACATGAGTGGTGACAGAACCGGGTAGGTCAATAGGTGAATCGGGTAGGGGTTTAGGTAACAGAGCACTGTAAGGCACAGGGGGTACTGACTTGCTCTCGCTCACCATAGGTTTGTCAACCTTTGGTGGGCTTGAGTCATCAAAATCATTGTGTTTAAAAAAATCCTCCCAACAGTCTCGGTGTAACCCCAACTCACAAACCACAAGCATTTTAATTAACCCAAAATGAAATAGGCGGTTATCAGCCTGGTTCCGTTTGTATCTTTTAGACATTTTAAACAGACTCATATGCAAGTAGTAAGGCATATTAAGCTCATATCCCATGAAAACCATAAGTAGCCGAAGGTGGTACAAAAAAATGAAACCATACTGGCCCTCGCAGGTGATGAACTGCTTGGTTACCATCAGCAAGTCGTGCCAACGTTGCTTGAGCATATTCGCGGGCAAACCTTTGTCACAGGAGCTCACTCTTCGTGACTGGAAGAGCAATGTCCATGGGACATCTTCCACTTTGCAATTTTTGGACCATTTCTATCCAGTAGCAGGCAGACCAGTAGCTAAACTGAGAAATTGCTCGTCAATTTCTAATTGCACATCCCCAACCTTGGCTCGGCAGCCATCAAAGGTTAATGCAAATTGCCGAGCCACACTAGGGTTATAGCCATCAAACTTTCGTATGAACAGGAGCCATCCGAATTCCTCAAGGTCGTTGTAAGCACCATCGAACATCAACAATGCCTGGCTACCATTGGGTTCGGCTCTTACAACCGAAGCCATGGTGCGGGTGCATGGTAGGGTTTGGATTGAACACAACAATACACAGGAGCAAAAATCGTTAGGGCTAATAGCTACAAGCGCTCAAAGGGGAGGCAAATTAATGTATGCGTGTGAGGGTGGTGGGATTATCACCGCCGTGCAGCATAGTAATGGCACAGTACAGTGCTGTTCAATCAATCATAATCTCGTTTAAACCATATTAATCGGCCAACCCAAAAATGAGCAGTGGATAATTATATCAACGTGCCATCAATCATAAATTATAACAATGCGCCATGTGTATGATCAAACCAATGCAAAATCCAAATGTTTCACCAACGCGCCATGTGTATAATCAAACATTGTCATTCAATATGAAATCAGACTCATATGTTACCCATGCGCTTGTTGCATAATCAAACATTTTGATAAAAAAAAATTAAAACATGGTGACAATGGATAAAATCGATAAGCCAAGAGCTTATAATAATAAGGATCACATTATATAAAAACCAAAATCAACCATGACCCCTATATAATCAAGTATAACTCATAAATTTGCATGCTCAATGCTTTATCAATCAAAATCAAGTTGTGCAATAGGCAAATGGACACAGTTTGAGAAATCATTTCAGCCACTTGATAAACCAAAGATAAAATGCCACTCAAAACATCAATAAAAGATCATGACAGTTCAAATAATGCTGGAGGAGTTTTCACGCTTTCAGTCGTGAAAAATAAATCGAGAGCAATTTGCAAGTGTCGCATGAAATGAAAATGTCTTCTATTTGCAAAATGCGATAGAAATTTGAAGTTCAGAAGTCATAGGTGTAGGCAGCTTTTAGGGCAATTGAATTGGCTGCCAACACTATGACAAACCCTGATTCACCTTAAAAATAACGATATTGTTATTTGTACACATTGAATAACTGCCAAAATGTTTTCTAGCATACTTCCCACGATTTGACATTGCAACCTAGAATTTGCAAGGCTTTTACATCTTTGTGTTTCACTGGTAGTAGCAGGATCAATATTTTTTGAAGGGAGATGGTCGAATTGCTCAGCAATCTTTCAGACATCGTTGGTTTTTGTTCCTAGGTTACAATACAAGGCAAAAGGCTCCCAAATCCTTCTCTGTGATTCTTGTTCCTTAAGCTATAATACAAAGTAGTAGGCTCCCAAAGCCTTCTTTGTATTTTGTACACCAATGGAATGAGAGGTAAATGCATGGGACATATAGCTTAATATGTCAAATGTATCAATATTAAATTAATGCAGAAAGCATTGACACCAAATTTTATGTTTTGCGTGTCCTTCCTGGTGGACATATTTGGATTAGTCAACTCTTTACCTACATTGAAATTCTTTTAATTCTACAACTATTAAATGAGGTCTTATCCCTTTAGTTCGATCTTTTATTTATTTGCATAATACATTTTTCTCTTTAGCGCATTTTTATTCTATAATCAAAGATATTTAAAATTTTATATTGATTAAAACAATGCAATATGGTGTCTTACAAATTCATAAATAAAACAACACAACAAAATTTCATATGGATTTAAAAATATGTAATCTATTTAGATACAAATTCATAAATAAAATAACAAAATAATGGTATTCAATAGGAGTTTCTATTATATTTCAGTTTGATGTAATCATAATTTTAAAGGATGATTGTCATAATGATTTAATCCAAATTTCACATTTCAGTGTGATGTAATCATAATTTTAAAGGATGATTGTCATAATGATTTAATCCAAATTTCAAGGAACATTTTTTTAATGGAAGACAATATATTGAGATTTGTAGTTTATTAATGACATTTCAGTGTGATGTAATCATAATTTTAAATGATGGTTTTCATAATGATTTAAGCCAAATTTCAAGGAACATTTCTCTTATGGAATGCTTTGTTATAGTAGGAAAATTCGCTCAAACATCTAGCAATCGAAAATTTTATTAACGAATTTGTTTTATTATTAAATTTGTAATCCATGGAAGAAATCACTGCATTTTATAAGAGATTTGACAAGATTTATTTTATCGTACAGACTATAGGAATCTACTCCAGTGCATTTGATGTCATAAAGGATTCCAATCAACTGCGTAGTAAACATGAATAAAGAAGGCCTTAGAAGTACCATGACCTCCCACACTAACAGACACGGACAAAACTTTGACCAAAATTTATAATGTGAATATATGGACTCTTCAAAATTTATTCTCAGTAAAGGCAACTTTTAAATAATTGAGAAGATTTTAGATTGCAACAAAGCATCTTATTGGAAGACACTAATATCTAAACAAAACTAAAATAAAAATAAGTTAATTCTGTAGCAATGGGAAAACAAGTATTTGCATGAATGCTCTGTTTGTGATAAAAATATCACAAATCTTTGTTACGATCAAGAGAATATTGGAAGTTACCAGCAGGGGTGCCATGTTGACTTCACCGATCAAGTTTCATAAATTTGTGTTGGGTGATCTGCTCATTTGTGCGAAGAAAGAATACCTCCGACTGTGTGGAGTTGTTCTAGAAAGATTCATACAGTCCTCTTATTTTCACAAATAATTAATCATGACATTAGACTAAAAATCTATCCATCCTCAATATCATTGTTCCCTCTTTGCCAATGGGGGATACATCATACGTTGTGATCATTTTTCTTTGATCATGTAACAACTTATATGTCTCCTTTCCAAACATATTCTTAGGAGAGATTTGTTTATCATTGTTGGGGTTCTGAATGATTTTGACGTTTGTGAGATAAAATAAGTGGGGTACTAAGGGTTTGCATAAAGGAAAACTGTGTACCAAGAAATCACTAAAACAATGTACCAAGAAATCACTATTTCACAGGTTGTTATTATTTCAAAGGTTTTTACTACCACATACCATAGATTATAAAAGATATTGGAAATATGTTTGAAACATTTTAAATAATCTGACATTCGCACAAACCTTAAATTGATTTAACTATTTCCTAACCATTTAAGGCAGTGACTAAGTTGCATGGCTCTTTTTCTTTAATAAGAATCTTCCTACAATCTTTACCAAGTGAGAAGCAAGTGACAATGGTTTGTTTTCTCTTTTTCTAATTGGCACTAATTTTTCCCTTTAGCAACATTGCCTCGACTCTCAAGTCGTTGGCTACCCATTGCCTCCATCTATACCTATATGTTACTAGGATTTTTTCGGCATTCCCTTTCCCCACTTCTGGGGTATGCTCGTAAATAATGTAGAATTGTCCTTAGATATCTTTAACCCCAATATATATAGTGTTTCTTGTGAGGTGATGTCTCTCTAATAACTTAACCTCAAATGGATTTTTGTCCACTGCCACTCTTGACATAAACAATTTATGTAAACATTTATGGATTTGAGATTACAATTTCATGTTTTAGCTTTCGATCTTAGATTTTGAATACTTTGTAATGAGTTTTAGTTCTCCGTGTAGACCAATTATCAATTTAACTAGGCGTTTTGATCAAAGGAAACCTTGAGTAAAGTGTGAGCAATGCACAACGTCAATTCACAAGTTTAGCCCTTAACATGCCGGGCAAATTTATTTAAAAAATTATTTGATAAAATCTAGTTCCTTATTCAAAATTTATGTGTTAGACCTTGATATGTGAATTTGATAGCATAGAATAATTATTTAACAATCCATTCTAAGATTTGATATAAGTAAATTTGATTGTATGGAATATTTATTTATCATTTATTTCATAAGATATTTATTACAAAATTAATGGGTCAGGGCTCGATATAGTTAAATTTGATGCTATGGAACATTACCTTTAACAATTTACTCAAGAGAAGTTATTTATTGGTGTAAAATTTATTAAATAGTTACATTTTTACGGATAGTAAACACTGGAAAGTTGGATGGCGAAAAATATGGAAGTTGCCAACAATTGAGTAGTGGACAAGGCACTAGAAAATGAGATGTTGAATTTTGATAATACTCAAGTTGTGGATAGTGTTGCAACTGAAGGTGAAACTGTAAAAAATTTAAGGAGAGTTTGATGATGATAGAGAGTTTCCAAAACATTCCTAGAACATTGTGTACGATATCCAAAATGGATCGATGTGGTAATCATCCTATGTCTTCTATTTTGGGAAGTCATACAAGAACTCAATCCCCAATGTCATTCCAAAAATACATTATATACAAATCAATAATGTGCATTCGACACAATGCTACAACACTCACAAGCAAGATAACTAAAAGAGCCATTGAAAATGATCATCCAAGGCACTGCAGGCACACATAAATTCTACCTTATAAGTTGCATCAAAGAAACACTTTCTTCTCAAGCAACCTCTAGCCATAGCCTAATGCTACTTCTTGCCCCTACTAGAGTTGCAACATTTACATACATGCAACTACTATACATGCAAGGCTTAAGATTCCTATCAAGGACATTAATCCTTTGTCTGGTCGGTCCCTTATAGTGTTCCAAGAAGAGCTTGAACATATTCAATACATTCTAATTGATGAGATGAGTTTCATAGGACCTAAACCTTTTGTGCAGATTGAGAGTTGCTTGTGTGAGGGATTTCTAGAGATAAATCACTGCTCAAATTATAATCCTTGTAGGAGACTTGGGCCAACTGTGACCAATAATAGACAAACCTCTTTATGAAGTAGCAACTCTATGT
>ML777717.1:534099-554945 GCA_009831015.1 Picea engelmannii
TTCACACCTAAAAGAGTCCATCTTGTTAGGGGGAGATTTGTATTGTTTGATTTTCTAATGCCTCCTAAATTACTGCAATAGCTCAGGGGGAGCATGTCTCTTCTTTGACATTGATGTCAAAGGGGGAGAAAAGAATTTGGGTGTCTTAGTTGCCATCAATGCCAAAGGGGGAGATTGTTGGCAAATGATTAATAGGTAGCGTATGCTTGTCATTGATGGCAAGTACAATAGTGAAGATGGCAAGATCAGAATGTGCATCGATGGACAAACAGGAACAATGTAGGCTTAGGAGGAATTAGTGCAGAGTCGAAATTCTTCCAAGTAAGAAGGATGTGTAAGGCGGGAGGAGAAGAGTCAGTGACCGTTGGATCCCATTCAAGTTTCTCGAAAGAACGAGGGCCGTCAGATCTGAATCAAGACAAGACGAGCACACTGAAGAGGAGGACAGAGATCAGTCGTTAGATCCAAGCGCAAGACCCGACCATCGTCAGATCAAGGATAACCTGCACGTTTTTTAAAGTACAAGGAGAAGTGGGAGTAATCGCGATGTGCAAAGTCGTGATCTAATTTGAGCCGTCGAGATCTAGGTTGATCTGAACCATTGATCAAACTCCACATCGGAGTTTCGCAAATCGCGAATTTGAAATGACAAAGTCACTTGACATCAGGAATGTCGATTTCGCGATATGCGATATCGCGATGTAATCTGAGCCGTCAGATTAAGGTTAAATCTGAACCGTTGATTCCATTCAATGGAGAGGCGTCGGGGATCCGGACTTTGAAACGACAAAGTCACTTGACATCAGGAATGTCGATTTCGCGATGAACGATTTCGCGATTTAATCGCAGCCGTTGAATAAAGATCACATCTGGGTCGTTGATTCAAGTCTATATTGGCGTTTCGGGGATCATGAATTCATGAGGCAAAGAACACAATGCAACGAGAATCCCGATTTCGCGATATGTGAAATCATGAGTGAATCTGGACCGTCAGATCCAGAAGTGATCAGGACCGTAGATGTAACTCCATATTGGAGTTTCGGGGATCGCGAATTCAAAATGAAAAGAACTCAATACAACAAGAATCCCGATTTCGCGATGTGCGATATCACGATCCAATCGTGGTCGTTGAAACAAATTCATATCTGGACCATTGGTTCAACTCCGTGTCGGAGTTTCGTGGATCGTGACTTGGAGAGTCGAGATACCTCATCTCCAGACTCGCGAAATGAGAAATCGCGAAAGCGCCTTATGCATAAGGATGTGGTCACAGCCCTTGGACACATCAGTGAGAGATGGACAGATGTCAGAGGACAAGGAGGAGCCGAGTCTTGTCGCACAGTCAGGTGGAGAACGATACAGAAGGTGACCCGACAGGAGTGGGGCCCTTTGTCAATACTCCACCATTCCGGACCCCCCCCCTGTATTAAAGACAGAAAGGCAAGGGGGGTCCGGAATCGCATGAGAGTCGTTGATATGAACACTTTAATCCTGACCGCTCGAAAGATGCACGCCCAATTTCGGACCCCCCCCCCTCCGCTTAAAGATAGAATGGCAAGGGCGCTCCGGAATCGAATCCAGACCATAGATCTGAGAGCACAAATAATGACCGTCTAGATTTTCTCACCGCATATCCAACGATGTAAATGAATTTAAACAAAATCGGAGGGCTACTAAGGCACGACGCAGTGAAACTGCCAGAAACTATAGATGACGTCTGCTAGAGAAGTAGAAGAGACCGTTGTATGATCGCCAGAGGAGATGAAGAGCTCCAAGCTTCGTCCAAGTGAAGAAAGACTATTCTTAGAAGGGATTGACAGATGGATGAGCGTGGAAGCCTGTAACTAAAATAGAGAAGGTGAGCTCGACCATCACAGAGAAGACGAAGAATCTCAGCTGCCAGAGAGACTAAGGAATCTCAACATAACATCCAGTGATGTTGAACGCGTGGGAAAAACGGCCAGAGAAGCTGAAGAGTCACGATGATAATCAGACAGAGCACTTGAGAGGTGGAGGATAACGGTGCAGAGTCAGCATGCAGAGGCATTGCGAACACTGCATGCACAAGGTGCACATAAGCTATAAATACACGGTACAGAGAAGAGATGAGGTTGCGGTTGTTGTTGTTGTTGGAGGTTGTTGTGATTGTTGTTGGTGAAGATAATTCATGGTTGAAGAAGGATGAGAGTGCAGCAGCTGAAGAGCAGAAAAGAGGAACTGTGTGGTGACTGGGCATAGCACACAGAGCAACGAAATGAAACAGAACAGTGATAAGTCAGGTAAGCCATCGTCGAACATCATATCACTGTAATAAATTCAGTAGCAAAGATTTATATTTCAGGGTGGTTGGGAGGAGCTAGGGAGGACTGGTGTCCTCAAAGGTTCAGGTGGGTGCTTGAACACAGGGAATTGGTGCTTCCTTCTAGTTGGTGCTAGAGAAACTAGGGAGTTGGTGCTTCCTCCTAGTTGGTGCTAGAGAAATCAGGGAGTTGGTGCTTCCTTCTAGTGGGTGCTAGAGAAAACAGAGAGTTGGTGCTCTCAACAAGTTGCAGCTTGCAAAACTGAGGTTGTAGCCTCACTATGAGTTGGTGCTCATATGTATGATACTGTAAAGATTGTAACCATTACTTATCATATAAAGAAAAAGAGGTTTTTACCCTGCATGGGTTTTCTCGGGAAATATCTGTCTCTGTGTTTCTCATATATGTGAATGATGCTGAAAGTACCATTGTTTATTTATCTACATTATTGTGATCATCATTTAGTGTCTCTACAAAGAGTTTAAAAGAACCAAAATTGTTTAAGCACGGTAACAACTGATTCACCCCCCCCCTCTCAGTTGTCCAACAAGCTTGTGTTCCTCTTTGATCTTTTTCCAAACAGTGTGAGTGAAAGGGTAGTGTACAAAAAGATGATTTCCAGATTCTTGATTTCCTTTGCAAAGATGGAAGAGTCATGGCCCCACCCAACCTCTCTTTTGAAGTTTTTTCCATGTAAGTATTTTGTCTTCTATGACAAGCCTAACAAATAGCTTAATCTTTTATGGACAGTCCCAACCCCACAATTTTTTCCTCCAACCTCCTATTTTGTTTTTCCACAACTTGGTTGCAAGTGCATTGTAGACATTTTTTGTTGTTATCTGTCCTGAACTATCTCCACCTTTCCATCTTAACTCTTCCACTCTGTCAGATAAAGAAATGTCAGATCCAATCAAGCTCATTCTGTACAAATCTCATTTAGAAGCAACGTCACCCTCCATATCCAAATCTATGTTGTCGAGCCAATTTGAGTAGATAGACCCCTGCAGAGGAGCTCGACTAGCTTGATAAAGAAAATACACATTTTTACTATTTAAACAAGTAATCAACTCAACAGTTAGAGTGGAGTCCTTCCCCATGCCCAGAATTTCATCCTTTCCAATAATAATGGAATCTTCGGCACCCAGTTTCCAAGCAAGCCAATGCACAATCAAAGGTAAATAATTCAGTAAGTTTTTCCAGGTTTGGGATCCAAAAGACGAGACTGGAGAAGCTGTGCGCAACCAAGTCGTCACAGAGATGTGAGGAAAGTATTTGTCTTTTAAAACCCTCTGCCAAATTCCAGGATGCATCAATCTGCGCCACAAAATTTAGGTCACCAGTGCCCTTGAAAAACAAAAGATGTTTCTCAAACCCCATCTGCCAAACACCTTTGGTTTTGAGATGGTCTCCCAATTGCATAAGTGATAAGTCTGAGATTGTTTGTTGTGAGGCCATAGAAAAGAGAAAACCAGCTTACGAATCCGGTTCAGAAGTGAGACCGGAAAGTGAGCCAAATCCATCCAATAAACTGGCTGGCTCTTGAGCACCGCTTTAATCAACACAAATCTCCCCCGCAAAGAAAGAAATCGATTGCACCAGTGGCAGATATAGTTCTCATATTTCAGCAAAAGCCACTGCCAATCCTCTGCCTTGTAACTGTCAAACTTTAAAAAGAAGCCCAGATATTTAAACCCGACCGATAGGTTCAAGAAACTAAAGTGAAACAAATTTTTCAAATCATCTAAAAGTCCCTGTTGGACACCATAGTGTAAAAAAGTGGACTTGTTAACATTGATCATCAATCACGTTGCACCACAAAAGGCATTTAAAAGTTTGTGTATTTCCTGCCATTCAGTAAGTGAGGCTTTGGACAGTATAAGCACATCATCCACAAAGAGTAGATGGAGGATCTTAACCATCCTAGAAACCTTGATTCCCAACAACTTTCCTTCAGATTGACTTTTTTTAAGAGAAAGACTCAAACCCTCCATCACTAGAATGAACAAAAGAGGATACAGTGGGCAACCCTGTTGCAATCCTCTGCCACTATTGAATAATTTAGTGGCCTCACCATTGATCAGGATGGCGTATGTTATTGAGGCAACACATCCCATAATCCAGTTTGTCATAATAAGTCCAAAGCCACAATGAATAAGCATAAGCCTTAGATAATCCCAGTTTGTGCAATCATAAGCCTTTTTTAAACCCAACTTCAGTATGATAGCTTGAATTTTTTTTTGCCTTAATACTATGAAGGCTTTCCTGTGCTGTCCCAATTGCATCTAAAATATGTCTACCCTTGAGGAAACCCATCTGTTCTTCAGACAAAGTATGGGAGAGAATTGGCCTTAATATCCTCGTTATTACCTTTGCAATAATCTTATAGCATAAGTTGCACAAAGCTATAGGATGAAAGTCGGTGAAGGAACTAGGAATGTTAGTTTTTGGGATCAGAGCTATAAAAGTAGAATTGATCGGGTGTAAAACTTCACCACGAGTTCTAGTTTCCTCCACAACAACAAGTAAATCTGGACCAACCATGTCGAACAAGTGAAGGGAGAATTCAATAGTCCACCCATCAGGGCCGAGACTTTTATCCTTTGCAAAACCTTTAAGAACATCTAAAATTTCCTCAATTGTGCAAGGCTTTTCAAGAGTAGTTACTTCGTCCTCCAATACAAGCTTTGGGTACAAGCGAACGGTAGCTAACTGATCACTCAAATTAAACTGGCCAATGTCTTGAAAGAAATAATTAATTTAAGAAACCGCTTCATCTTTAATAGCCCCCTGACCTGAATGAACCTGACCATCTTCATCCGTAATGTCCCAGATGTGTTTTTTGTTGCTCCTGTAGCTCGCAAAACGGTGAAAGAATTTTGTATTATTGTCTCCACTCTTAATCCAGATAGCCCTGCTCTTTTGCCTCCATTGTTCTTCTTTTGCCAATAGATATTTGTTGCGCTCCACCTCCAAAAACATCAAATGATGATCAAAATCATCATTAAAAAGTCCTTTAATTTTCTGATCATAGAGCATTTCCAATTCAACTTCCATTTTTTTTAAATTTCTTGTTCCCAAATTCTTTTTTCTTTCAACCATAATTTTACTCGTTTTTTAAGGAGGGATAGCTTCTCGACTAATCTCCTTTGTGCCCCTTCGACTTGCTGAAACTGAACATCATTCCAAACTTCACTAGCTAAGGTAGCAAAGGAATCGTCCCGTAACCATACACGATTGAACTTAAAAGGATGAGCTACCGCTGGAAGTTCAATATCCAATTGAAGTATAATTGGGGCATGATCAGATAAAAAAGGAAATTCCACCCACGATCTATACCTCATAGTTGGACCTATAAGATCCTCCGCCACAAAAAATCTGTCAAGCCTTTTAGCAATACTGAAATCTCCTGATCAACCATTACGCCACATAGGTGCCAACTCTGTTGGAGCCACATCCACAAGCATTGAATTTTCAAACAAATCCCCGAAAAAGACTGCCAAAGGATCTGTCAAAGGTGCAATACCCCAAATCTCATCTGAGTTTAAGGTGAAGTTCATATCCCCTGCCATAATCAAATCAACATGAGCTAACAGTCCCCTATCTTCCAATTTTTTCCATAAAAGCTTTCGATCTATGCAAGGACCATAAACATTCAAAAGTGTAAGCTTATTTTTATCTACTAAGTTGGAACCTGTCAAGAAGATACCGCCACAAGTGAGGACAAGCAAGAATTCAAAAAACCGTGGGTCCCAAGACACAAGAAGGCCCCCCTAGTTTCCAACTGAGCTAACAACACAAGACATCTAATCCGGCCTAAGAGCAAACATGAAATTCCTAGCCTTCTCCCCATTCATTAAGGTCTCCTGAAGAAAAATAACATTGGGTAAAGTTTTTGAGATAAGTCTGCGCATAGAGGCCATTTTTAGGGGCCCTCCTACCCCTCTGATGTTAAGAGATAGAAGTATCATGATTTTTCCCTTGTGAGGGACTTTATGCCTCCAAGCACCCCCTGATCAATAGTTGTAGTAAGCTGGTTAGCCGAAAAGGAAATGAACTTTTATGTTAAGAGATAGAAGTTCATATCCCCTGCCATAATCAAATCAACATGAGCTAACAGTCCCCTATCTTCCAATTTTTTCCATAAAAGCTTTCAGTCTGTGCAAGGATCATAAACATTCAGAAGTGTAAGCTTCCTTTTATCTACTAAGCTGGAACCTGTCAAGAAAATGCCGCCACAAGTGAGGACATGCGAGAATTCAAAAAAACGTGGGTCCCAAGACACGAGAAGGCCCCCCGAGTTTCCAACTGAGCTAACAACACAAGACATCCAATCAGGCCTAAGAGCAAACATGAAATTCCTAGCCTTCTCCCCATTCGTTAAGGTCTCCTGAAGAAAAATAACATTGGGTAAAGTTTTTGAGATAAGTCTGCGCATAGAGGCCATTTTTAGGGGTCCTCCTACCCCTATGATGTTAAGAGATAGAAGTATCATGATTTTGCCCTTGCGAGGGATTTTATGCCTCCAAGCGCCCCCTGATCAATAGTTGTAGTAAGCTGGTTAGCCAAAAAGGAAAGGTTTGTACCCAATTTTTTACGGGCACTTCTAGTCTTAACATGAGATAATTCAAGTCTCAATCCCCTAGACCATGCAAGGTCCTTCCCATAAGAGACTCCTAAACTACCAGAGGCTCTAGCCACATCACTAGCCCCCCCAGAAACCACAACAACTTTCCCCAAGTAAGTCAAAATTGGGACATGACTAGCAACCTTCCTACATGATGGTACCAAGTCGGATAACATCCTATCCAAAGAAAGCTCGCTAGCTGCAAGTTCTCCATAACCAGGTAGGAGAGGTGAATCTTCCGCCGACAGAATCTCAAGAAGGACGGGGTTAATCATGTCAAGATTATCAACAATGGAGGTGGTAGACACACACCCAACTAACAACGAATCAGGATTAGCTAATACAATCTTAGGAATCAGATCTGAATCTTCTAAAACTGTATCATGAACCATAGTCTTAACAGACACCTCAGTTACACTGGATGCCGAAGGAAATAAAGTATTAAGATGATCTCTTTCCCATGTAGATAAAGTGCAATACAAAGAAGGTATGTAGTGTCTCAACTTACCAATGAAGGAGTTGTTCAAGGGTGATGGACTATCCAAGGCCCAAGCACCCGGGAAAGCTCCATGCTCCTGTGCCTCCAACTCTAGAGAGTAGCCACTTGAGATATTCTCCTCCGAGAGTACCTCGTCAATAGGCGCTCCAAAAGAATGGTGACAATCCTTTCTTAGATGTCCAATTTGTCTACAACGTGAGCAACAGAAAATAATCCCTAAATAATCTAATCTCTGTGTAATAACCAGACCATGTCATTCAATCTCCAAAGATTCCAACAGTCCAACATGTATATGCACTTCCACAAAAATGTTTGCCATTCTTTTGTCAGTAGACTATAACGTGTCCTTGACTACCTTTATGAAACGTCTCGGAACATTTCCTATAGCCTCCATAGATTTTGAATTCCACAACTGCAACGGAAGACCCAAGAGCAAAACCAAAAGATGACGATAGCTAAAATACTCTGTCATCGGATCGAACTTAATCTGCCACCTCTTAAGCATAAGGCTACCACCTTCAAACACCCAAAATTTTTCTAAAATCTGAGCAGTGTCTTTAGGGGTTTTGAAGACAAAGCCAAACCATCCCCTTGGCAAGGTCAAAAGCACCGGGGAATAAGCCAGAAGGGGTTCCCAAGTGACGCGCATCCACTCCGTGACTGATAATTTACAGAGCAAACAGTAAGCCAACTTACCCACCAGAGCACACATGGCGAGTGAACAAGATTCTTCAAACCCAACATCCATACCCAAAACCATTTTCCTTTTGGTTCTTTTAGGCTTCCACGCCCTTACAGTGTGCTTAGGTGTAAACCGCTTCCCCATCAAGCCACCTCCCTGAGTCTCCAATGGTTGAGCAAAATGAGTAATGTTCAAACCAACCTCTTTAGTAGTAAAACCTTTTAACCTAGGCTCCTTATTGACACCAGCCGCACTAGCATCTTCATCAATCAGTCCAGAGGGTCGGGGAACTTCCTTACAGAGGGAAAGACACGACGAATAGTTTGCACATTTTAACATTTTCTCCTCCATGCATGCAAACAATTAATATGTGCTCATAAAAAAAAATGGTATTATGTTATCTTGAGCATTACCTTTCTATGTTGGTACATTTGGCATGAAAGAAATCTGACTATCTTTGAGGCGGGCCCCCTCTCAATTCAGAAGGTAGTATACAAAGCTATTGGTGTAGTGAGCATCTATGGAATTAAGGCAAACGACACTCTCCCTCGAACTGTCCATGTACATCTTCCGAAAGATAAAGCCATTGCATGGTTTGACGTTAAACTGTGGACGAGGGACAAACACTAGGGATGAACTATTGGGGGCTTGGGCCTCTCTAACATTGGCTACAAGATTGTCAATTTCAGACTTACATTTTCTAGGGGACTCCAAGATAGTTATCGAGTGGCTAAATAAGAGGGGAGCTCTCCACGTTGTAGCACTGGAACGCTGGAAGGAAAGGATCATAGATACACTTCCACTTTTTAGGAATATATCCTTTGCTCATATATACAGAGAAGAGAATCAAGAGACAGAGAGATTATCAAAGCTGGCTCTAAAAAATCTGCTTGGAAGCATTGCTTATACCCATTGGGAGGCTGGTAATGAGGGTGCTTATACCCATTGGGAGGATGGTAATGAAGGTCCTACTCATTACTTAAAGTTGTTCTAATTGATACAGAGATAGTTTTATCAAAAACTAGCTTTAATGTTATTGGCACTTGATCATAAAGTGATGCTAAGTTTAGAGGGACATATTCCTCCTTTTTTGTTTTTTGTTTTTTGTACTATTATCATTTTGTATTAGATGCATCTTAAGGGTATCTAGTTTTGAGCACAATGCTTAGCTATGTATGCTGCCATCATAGTGCTTTATCAAAGGTCCTATGTTGAAAGTACAGTTGTAAGAGAACTGTGGAAAATAAAATAAAATTTGGAGATATGCTAATTATTTTTTTTAATTTAATCCAAAATTTAGTGTTTGGTCCATCGTTGACTTAGTAAGCATAAGGTATTGCTAAATTTTTTATATTTTATTTAAAAATTATATATTTTAAAACCGAAATATATTGTTTTTTTGTGGATGTGGGAAATGTATGGCCTATTAAAAGCCGTCCCTCATTTAATCTTTTCCGGTGGATGACAGCTTTTAACCTGACAACGTTTGTTGGTGCACCGCCATTAAAAAATATACATCTTTTAACGCCGTGAGACCAGCGACCATATTGTCGTTCCTTCAACGTTTGCGTTTTCTGCTGTATATCTTTTAACGCCGTGAGACCCGTGACCATCTCTTCAACGTTTGCGTTTTCTCTCTTTTTGGGAGCTCTTAAAGGACCTGTCGCTTCAATTTTCCTTCCGCTGGCCACCTGTCCACGTGGTTATCGATCGCTTGCATCGTATTGTTGTGCACTGAACGTTCGTAGGAGTATGTAGATTTCTTTTTGACCCTATATAGGCTTGGCGCGCTTCAATAATTGTACATTGAAAGCTCGTAGGAGTAGGTATATTTACGCCGAAAGGATATACTTATTGATAATGGGTAGATTTAATAGGGGTTTAGTGTTTAATAAGTTTTCTATGGACAGGATTAAATATGGCTGGAATATTCTTAATAGTCACACAAAATAAATGACTGTGATTTCAATCATTAACTTCCTAGCTATTATAATGACATCAGTTTATGTGTTTACTTTTTTACATTTACCTAATCATATTTAAAAATTACTTTGATAGCTAACTGATTGCCAAGTAAGTGATTGACAAAAATAAAAATATTAACACTAGATAAATGAAACCCAACAATTTATTTGTTAATAGATAATAAAATTTGATATATTTTTTTAAAAATTCATTTCATCTTCTCAACGTTTTGGCGTTCACCAGCAGCTATTTTGCTGCTGTGCTAGTTATTTTTTATCCAAAAAAGGCTTGGCGCAGTTGGTGGTCGGCCACTATGAAAACGCGTGTTCAGACATCAGCAAATACGAGGAGTAAAGGGTTTGATGCGTATTGCTACATTATATCTCTGCACAGCGTTTTCCATTTCCAACATCTTTATTGTTTCTCCCTGCCGAAGAAACTACGACTCATCTCCTCCCTTGAAGTCTGAGGTTGTTCTACATTTGCTGATCCTCCACCTTCCCTAATTCTGTGTCTATTTTCCGATGACCCTAATCTTCCCTGCTTTCATTGGAATGCAATGAAGAACGTATTGGATCTACAAGTGCCGGGGAGCGCATTGGAAACATTGTGGCAACATGAATCACAGGTAAGATGAAATTTGTTGCGTTAAAGTACATTTATATGTTTAGTCGCTATTTATATCGGACCATAATGTCTCAAAGGAATTAGAAAGGAATTAGAAAGATTCTGTAGATGAGAATGATGGCCCATATGTAAATAATTTTCCTAGGGTTGAAGCATGTGAACATTTTGCAGCCGCCTCTGCAGATGCCGATATGTTTGGAGGAGCTTTACGCATATGAATGCGTGAAGCTGAAGAGCATGCCGGGGTCGCTGCAGCGGGCAAAGCTTCGATCCCTAAATGTTAGTGGATGCTCTGAGGTAGAGGAGCTGCCAAGTATGGAAGCATTGGTATGTTTGGAAGAGCTATGGGCAAACGATTGTGTGAAGCTGAAGGGTATACGGGGGTTGGCGCAGCTGGCAAAGCTTCGACTGCTAGATGTTAGTGGGTGCTCTGAGTTAGAAGAGCTGCTAAGTATGGAATCATTAACATCTTTGCAGGAGTCGCGGGCAGGCGGATGTGTGAAGCTGAAGGGCTTTGGGAGGATATGCTGAAGATTTTGGAATGCAAATTGTCTGTTCGTGCCGAGTCAGAGAAGGTGGAAGGTGTTGAACATTGTATGTCATTGGAGATGCTTGATGTCTTTAGATGTCCTAATTTGGTGTTCATTTCTGTTAAATGGTGTTCATTTTGTGATGTATCGATAATGCTACTTGGGTGTTTTTGTAATTATTAATCAACGCTGATCTTTGGTTTGCGTTTTTGATAATTTATAATTATTAATTAATTATGACATTTTGTGTATGTTTTTGATAATATGAAGCTCTTTTTTTTATTGCATGGAGTTTATTATATTTTGTGTGTTTTTGATAATATGAAGCTCTTTTTTTAATTTTTTATTGTATAGAGTTTATTTTAGAGAGGATTTGTTTTTAATGATCTATAACTATTAATTCATGATGATGTTTTGTGTATGCTTCTGATAATATGAAGTTTTTCTATTGTATAGAGTTCGTTTTAGTCTTAAATTGGATGAGATGAATTTTCATTCGAGAATGGATAAAATGGATTTATGTTTATTTTATTATACATGTTTTATATTTTTTAATCGTCGATGATGATTATTTAGCATATGGTTTTAGTGTAGTGTTTTATATATATAAGCGTTTATATCAGACGGCTAAGATAGATGTAAGGATTTTTTCAGAATTATGATGTTTAAAATCGGGTTATGGTGTATGATGGATGATAATTTATGTTAATTTTGTTTTAATATAGGATTTTATAATTATTAATTTATAATTATTTCATAAATGTTCTCACAGTACGAAGTTTTTCGTTTGTGTAAATCATTTGGGGATTTAGAGATAAAATGGGCTTATTTGGGATTGAGAGAAGATAAGAGGGCAGATTGTGAATTATGAATGATATGACTTTATTGGGGATTGATTTGGGGATTGAGCGAGATAAAATGGGCTTATTGTGAATGATGAATAATATTAATATGTTTATTATGATGAATGATGAATAATATGAATTTATTTATTTCAGAATATGATAAATTAAATTATGCTGGATAAAATAGGTGATCAGTAAAATAGATGATTAGTAAATTAAGAGGTTTTTATTTTGTATAAAGCTTTTGGGGATTGAGAGTTTGGGATTCAATAAATTATGCTGGATAAAATAGATGAGTAAATTAAGAAGTTCTTATTTTGTATAAAGCTTTTGGGGATCGAGACATAAAATGAGAGGTTTTTATTTTGTATAAAGCTTTTGGGGATTGAGAGTTTGGGATTCAATAAATTATGCTGGATAAAATAGATTAGTAAATTAAGAAATTTTTATTTGTATGAAGCATTTGGGGATTGAGAGATAAAATGGGTTTATTTGGGATTTTAACAAGTTTTTATTTTGTATAAAACATATGGGGATTGAGAGATAAAATGGGTTTATTTGGGATTTTAAGAAGTTTTTATTTTGTATAAAACATATGGGGATTGAGAGATAAAATGGGTTTATTTGGGATTCAATAAACTAAATTATGCTGGATAAAATAGATTAATAAATTAATAAGTTTTTATTTTGTATACTGCATTTGGGGATTGAGCGATAAAATGGGTTTATTTTTTGGGGATTGAGCGATAAAATGGGTTTATTTGGGATTTTAAGAAGTTTTTGCCTCGTATAAAGCATTTGGGAATTGAGAGATAAAATGAGTTTATTCGGGATTTAAAAAAACTAAATTATGCTGGATAAAATAGATTTTTAAATTAAAAAGTATTTATTTTGTATAATGCATTTGGGGATGGGAGATAAAATGGGTTTATTTAGGATTAAATTAAAAAGTTTTTATTTTGTATAGTGCATTTGGGGATGGGAGATACAATGGGTTTATTTAGGTTTCAATTTGGGGATGGAGAGATTTTTTCCTTGGGAAAAAAAGCTCAGTTCATTATATTAATAAACTACATTTTACATAGCATACAAGTATTTTTTCCATTTGAGTAATATCTGCCCCAAAATATCAACTGTTACTTCCTATGTAAACAGTATTTCTTCGAGGTAAGTATATTTGATGCAAATGTAAACAGTATTTCTTCCAGGTAAGTATATTTGATGCAAAGTATCAACTGTTCCTTCTTATTTCCGTTCCTTTTTTATTTTTATACAAAAGACCATATAAACAGCTCATCTATGAGCCTATCACTGAACTCTAGAAATGCTTTTGAGTCTTTAAAAGTCTATTTAAAAGTATCTTGTATATCTAAATAGGATATATATGTGGATCTTAAAAACCTTGTAAATCTGAAAAAACTCAATATGTCAATATGTCAAAATGTCAAAAGGTCCAGGATCAAATTCCTGGTATCTCTTGTCAAAACTCATAAGTCAAAAGGTCCAGGATCAAATTCCTGGTATCTCTAGTCTGTTCCCATCGCTGCCATGTGCCCTCAGTAAGCTGCAGACCCGTGTGTGTTACTGTTCCTTTTTATGTAAACAGTATTTCTTCCAGGTAAGTATATTTGCTGCAAATTATCAACTGTTTCTTCTTATTTATACAAAAGATCATATAAACAAAGGACCATGTAAACAGCTGATCAAAGGACCATGTAAACAGCTCATCTATGAGCGTATCACTGAACTCTAGAAATGCTTTCGAGTCACTGAACTCTAGAAATGCTTTTGAGTCTGTGCAAAAGTATCATGTATATCCAAACAGGATATATACAGCAACATAAGTTGATTAAATGCTTTTGAGTCGATACAAAAGTATTTTGTATATCCAAACGGGATATATACAGCAACATAAGTTGATTATATATGTGGATCTTAAAAAACTTGTAAATCTAAATGTCAAAAGGTCCAGGATCAAATTCCTGGTATCTCTCGTCTGTTCGTCTGTTCCCATTGCTGCCATGTGCCCTCGGTAAGCTGCAGACCCGTCTGTGTTTACTAATTTTAATATTAATTTCTATTCTTCCTGAAATAAAAAAAATTCAGGAAAATCTTTTTATTAAAAGGAACTGAATAAGATTATATATAAATCCCTGTGAGGAAAAAGCAAGCAAAGCCTTTCAAAAATTACAAAAAAATGTCAGTTTTTGAATGAGACTAGGTCTAGCCTTTCAAAAATTACAAAAAATGCTTAGTTTACAAAAAAATGCCTAGTTTTTGAATGAGACTAGGCCTCTTTGCCCTGAGGTAAGAGAGTATTGAGAGTTGCTTATCCCTGCAAAAAACTTTTATATACTGCGCTAATAACAAAATGCATTTGAAATACAATTACAAAACAAATTTATGGCTAGTTTTTAAATGAGACCAGCTCTGTTGCCACGAGGTAAGAGAATTTTGAGAGTTGCCTATTCCTGCAATATCTTGCTGCAAAAAACTTTTATATACTGAGCTAATAACAAAATGCATTTGAAATACAATTACAAAACAGATTTAAGTGAAGGCTCATCAATTTCTGCTAGAATCGGCATGTTGTCTTCTGTCTTCATCAATTTCACAACACCACCCACCTGCATGTACTTTTTCAGAAATTCCTTCTTGCTTATTTCTTGTGGTTTGATTGATGGATCCGGAGGTTGAATTCCTTGGATTGATTGCTGCTCGAAACTGAATGCATTCCTGTTCCATTAGTTCCATGCAACCCAGTGAACTAGCAACTGTTCTCTCCAGCGCCTTAATTCTCTGCTGCTCCTCCCTTGCTCTGTAATGAATGAGTTCATGTTCTAGTAAGTGAACTCTCCAAGTAAGGATGACAATTGAATGTTCGAGATCTACAATCCTGAAACTATCTCTTTCCTATCTCAATACGATGGAACATATTTTGTATTGAATGGTTCAAGTGGTTGAAGTGAACAATATGCTTCCTGAGTTGATCTTTGAATCCTTTTAAAATGTCTTCATGACGGCATAATATCCTCTTGATATTCCTCCTCGAAAAATCCATAATAGACGTACTAATGTTTCCCCTCGTCCTAAGATTGCCAAGGTTCAAAATGCCAAATCTGATTGTGTGTCGCTGAAGAAACTTGCCTTTACCGTAATTTTGCCCTTTTGCTTCAACAAATTTGATAATTGGAGCAAGATTTTGGAAAGACATCTTATACTTAGTGAAGCCAATGGGCAAGTAGCTGGCTATCCCTGAATAGTTGACTCAGACCTTAAACTCGATAATGCTTTTCAAAACTCGCGTCTTGAAACTTATGGGGATGTAGTCTGAACAATAAGGGAGAGTCCAAAAAGAAGTTTCCCCAAACTTGAAAACAAGAATACAGATTCCTAGCGAGGTGCCAAAGCTCGAGATGAAACTGGGAGAGGAACTGAAGTTTGAGAGTAATAACTGTGTGATTGACATTAGACACCCAGTAGTCCCGAGGGAGGAGACAGGAGGTTATCAAGTTCAAAGGACAGATACAAGCAACAACCAGCCCTGAAATACGTTAACAGAGAATGGAATTTACAGAGGGGCTAACCCATTCATTGGCTGCTAATGCCTTGTTTTCCCCTCCAATATCACAAAGAGAAATGTCATGAACGCTGATAAACTGAGGCCATATCCCATCTTGATTGAAATCTGGAAATACATTTTTAGAACCGAAATTAAAATTTGGAGAGAATCTTGGTACATGTGGTCCAAAATCTTGTGTGAAAGAAGCCAGCAACCTGAAAATCCTTGACAATTTGCAGAATGAATGCCAATAGCAAACCCCATCCTTTTGAACATCGCTTCACACTCGCAGAGGGCTAGTGCAAAATTAATCCATTGAATGATAAAGTGTGTGGGGGGCAGATCGATGATGAAGAGATTCCGCCCTCTGTCCAGGCTCATTAAGAATTCCATAAATATCTTAGGGAAGAGGGGCAAATCCACTTATGACATTGATCACTCAACTTCTTATGGCCAACCTAGAGCCATTTTTCGCTAAGGAATCAACTGTCATTCAATTCCTGTTTAACATGGAATGTGGAGTGTTTGGAAAACTTATTAAAAAAAGGGATCGTAACATGCTTCCGACTAAAAACTTATTAAAAATCTCAAGGGATCGGAACATGACTCCGACCAAGAAGTTTTCTCCAACTATTGATTTTTTGACCAAAACTTTCATAATCAATAAGGAGTCTCCACAAACGATTACTGAGCTAAATAAACTCTACGTAGAGAGCTAGGTTGCAAATTACCCCGTGCCTACCTCCCTTGAAATTTCAGGGAAAATCTTAATATGTATCAATTTACTTATTTATATGGAATATATTAATGCTTCATTATTATCAATTTTAATTTTTTATTTGGAGAATATTAATTTTTCATTATTATTTTTATTTTTTTTTTAAATAAAAAAATTATTCTCAAAGAAACATCTTAATGTGTTTCAATTTAATCATTTATTAATTTTAATATTTATCTTAATATGTTTGTTTTTACTAATTTTAATATTAATTTCTATTCTTGAGAAATATTTTTTTTTAGGAAAATCTTAATATGTATCAATTTACTTATATTGAGTATTATTTACTTATTTATAAAACTGCTTCACTTTGGAAAGGTGATAGAGGACACCCTAATTTTTAGTAATATGCTCGTCTAAAGCTTTGTGACTAGAACCTTAATAGAGAAACCCTAGCTTTGGTTGTTTATGGCGGATGGTGATGGGAGGGGGCTTGTGCCTCCTTTTGACGAAGAAGCTTTGGCATTTTGCTCGATGGTGGCAACCTCTATCAAATCATCGAAATCTCAACAAACTAAATTTATAAAAAAATTGGACAAGATGCCAAAAGTTGTGTTCCCTCTTTCAGCTTCAAGAAAGAAAGCCTTGGTTGAGAGGGGTTTGATTGGTCAATTTATAAGTATCTGGCCCTAACCAAAGACAGTGACCTTCTAGCTAGAAAAGAACTGGAAACCTATGATTAAAGGCTCATCGAATCATTTCTTCTGTGACAGAGGATTCTTCGCCTTTCTCTTCGAACACGAGGATAGAGACTTAATTTTTCGAAGCCTCCCATATACTTTCTGGGGGCGAGAGACATGTATTCGAACAAATGGACCCTTGATTTTAGTGCATAAAATGATACTCTCTCTGCAGTCTATGTCTGGGTTAGATTATTGCATCTTCCTCTACATTGTGAGAACGATAACGCTTTAAGATGCATTGGAAATTCCATTGGTTGGTACATAGACAAGGAAGAGCTTAAAGAGAACCTCTTCTCCTACGCCAAAATCTATGTTGAGGGTGATTTAGAGAAAGGAATACCTGAGGCAATTTTAATAACCCTGGATAACTTGCGGCATGTGCAACAACTAGAGTATGAACAGTGGCCCTTCAAGTGCAAGTTGTGCCATGAATACATACACTTTGCGAGGAACTGTAAGAAGGCAGAAGTGGCTCCCTCCACCAATGGTCGTGAAGAACAATGGTAAGCGCTTTCAAGAAAAATGGCCATTCCTGGGAATAGAACTCAATCTTCATCCACGAGCCCTTCGAATGGAGGAATGGGTCCTTCAACTGTTGCTCAGAAATCGCCCATTAAAAACACTGGAAACTCACGCAAGAAGGAATCAACCCCATCAACCAAGAAATACAAATCTCTATCCCAAATCAAAGGTATCATTGAGGAAGAAATCCAGATCCCTACTAGTGACAGGGCACTATGGACGAGCAACCTTTAGTCCAAACTCTGAAATTGAATGTCGTGCCTTTGCATCAAAGGGAATAAATGTTGGTTATATCAGAGATTCTGTAAGGTACCAGATCTATTATAATCACTGAAAACATAGATATTGTGGAGAATAACAACAAAACAACACAATAGATGAAACCACAACACCAAAACAATACCTTTATTAATAGGAAACAATGTTCACTTTGCCTCTTCGAGGGGGCAACCTCCAGCAGAGCAACACTCTATTACAATAATTCTCAAAACAACTTCTCATGCCCTTGACTCTTATTTATACTAAATCTATCTATCAAAAGAATAATCTAGAGGAAGATCTTCTAGAAGCGACAACTTCTATTAGGTCTTCTTACATTTGACTTATTCTTCCTTCTCACTAGGCCTTATTAGTATTGGCCTTTGTTACATGGAAAATACACTATTCTACCTACATGAGGGATTAGGGAGGTTAGGTCCCTAACATGCCCTCCCCCTTAAAAAACAACCTTGTGCTCAAGGCTTGGGATGAAAAAATTGTTGCAGAATGGTAGCTGGCTCCCAGGTGGCATTTGCTGGAGTTGTATCTTTCCACTGTACTAACACTTCTTTGATGGTGCGCTGACAAAGACGACGCTCACACTGGTCCAAGACTGTTTGTGGATGCAACCAGATGAAACCTTCTTCATTCAACTCGGGAACACTGGTTTAAGTTTCACACTTAGTTCCAATCACCTCCTTTAAGCATGAGACATGAAAACAAGATGGAGCTTATAATGATTGGACAAAGCTAACTGATAGGCCACCTGTCCCACGCGCTTGAGCACTGTATAAGGACCATAAAATTTGGGCGTCAGTTTCTGAAAATGGTCAACATTGAGTGAAGTCTGCTTATAAGGTTGCAGTCGAAGAAACCCCTGGTCCCCTTCAACAAATTGTCGTTTTGAACGGCCTTGATATGTTGTTGCTTCATGCGATTCCGATCCATGACCAAATTCTCTTCGAGGGTACGGAGAATAGCCTTTCAAACTGTAAGAGTTTGGTTAGCCACTTGAACCTTCGAGACATCAGACATATATGAGAGAATTGAAGGTGGCTTTTGTCCATATACTGTTTCAAAATGAGTCATGCAAGTCGCTGTATGGTAAGAAGTGTTGTACCACCATTTAACTATGGGTAACCATTGAGCCCACTGATTTTGTCTTTCAGATGCAAAACACCTCAAATATGTTTTCAAACACTTGTTAACAACTTTAGTTTGACCATTAGTGTGGGGATGATAGGCCGTGCTGAGATGCAATTGGATGCCCTGTGGCCTGAACAATTCTTGTCAAAATTTGCTGGTGAAAGTGAGATCTCTGTCATTAACAATAGAATGAGGCATGACATGAACCTTGAAGATATGATCCATGAAAATTTGTGCTAGAAAAACAGGATCATGGAGCAATAAAATAAAAACAAATGTGGAAATAAAACACAGAAGATACACAATACAATAGAGACACATATATACGTGGTTCACCCAATGTGGGTTACGTCCACCAGATAAATTGCTAGGTCCTTCCTTTTATTATCTAGCAAATGAAGAGATACAATCTACAACACATCCACTGCAACTTCCTCTTCTTTTTCTCACAGTCTCCTCTCTCAAAATACAATATTCGCAAATGATGCATAGCCGCAATACATTTCCCTCATAAAAGACGGTTTCCTTCTAGGGAAAAAAACCCTAACATAACTTGGATTTAAGTTTGACACTTAGTTCCAATCACATTATTTAAGCAGGGGACATGAAAAACAAGATGGAGCTTAGAGTAACTGGGAAAAACTAACTGATAGGCCACCTATCCCACGCGCTTGAGCACTGTATAAGGACCATAAAATTTGGGCGCCGATTTCTGAAAATGGTCAGCATTGAGTGAAGTCTGTTTATAAGGTTGTAGTCAAAGAAATCCCTGGTCCCCTTCAACAAATTGTCGTTTTGAGTGGCCTTTGATATTTTGTTCCTTCATGCGATTCTGAGCCATGACCAAATTTTCTTTGAGGGTACAGAGAATAGCCTCTCAAACTGTAAGAGTTTGGCCAACCGCTTGGACCTTTGAGACGTCGGACATGTATGAGAGAATTGAATGTGTCTTTTGTCCATATGCTTCTTCAAAAGGAATCATGCGAATAACTGTATGGTAAGAAGTGTTGTACCACCATTCAACTAGGGGTAACCATTGAGCCCACTGATTTTGTCTTTCAGATGCAAAACACCTCAAATATGTTTCCAAACACTCATTGACAACTTCAGTTTGACCATCAATGTGGAGATGATAGGCCATGCTGAGATGCACTTGGGTGCCTTGTAGCGTGAACAATTCTTGCCAAAAGTTATTGGTAAAAGTGAGATCTATGTTAGAAACAATAGAATGAGGCATGACATGAAGCTTGAAGATATGATCCATGAAAAGTTGTGTTAGAAAAATAGGATCGCCAAGCAATAAAATAAAAACAAATGCGGAAATAAAAAATATTGTTGGGTATGTGTTATATTCTTTGCACGAGTAGTAGTGTCTGAGCGCCTGCGTCGGGGGTGCAGGGGGGTGGAGCCCCTCGCGCGGGGGTTCGGGGGCAGCGCCCCCGGAATTTTTTTTTTGGGCCGACATATTTTCGCCGGTTTCGGGCCGACATATTTCCGGGACGACATATTTCCGGGACCACATGATATTAGGTGGTTTTCGGCACATGGTTTTTGCCGATGGTTTTCTATTTCCGGTTAAGGAATTAGGGTTTTGGACTAATCCAGGTCATTGGGTTAGGGTTTTGGATGCCGTTGGCTCCTATATGTATATTGTATTGTAAACAATGTAACACAATTGTATGAATATGATATATGCTGGTTTTCCCGGTTTGGGTTTCCAGGTGAAAAATCTCTGTGTAATGTTTGTATTTGCCATTGTATCTTTTCTGTTCTTTTCTGAATATCAGTTTGCAGTAGATATTGTACAAGGTTAGAATTTACATTT
>ML777717.1:568986-602932 GCA_009831015.1 Picea engelmannii
TGTGCCATTTCCAAAGGAATTTTAATCCCTTCGCACATTTTTCCAGATCCGACGGTCACGAGGGCTCGCCTTCCCTCCCGAACAGATCCTAAGGTTCTAACACCATTGGTGTAGAGACCTGTCTCCCCGTGGCCGTAGACCACTTCGGCTGCAGTTTCACTGCACCGTTGAACTTCCTGAGTTTTTAATAAAAACTCGTCAAGTGTCTCCTTGACGCTTCGGAGCAAACCAGGGTCCGAAATTGGTCCTCCCGACTCAATTTCCCCTCGCATTCTCAGTCCAAAGACCGCTCCACTGGCCCATCTAGGCTTAGTGTCGAAACCTTCGCTCTGATACCAATTTGTAGTGTACCTTTTTGCTTACCAAGGCTTTTAACGCACTATGTAACAATCTGTACCCACTTTTCACATAACACATACAGTCCAGTATATACTCCACATGCATTTAAACAAGTAACACATTCTACATAGAATATTCATAAGAATTATTGCCATAATTAACAATCAATTGCACTTCATACTAATTCATATACACAGCGGAAAACATGATAATATATACAACACAGTCATGCCAAAATGTGATAAAAACATAGTTAGACACTTATCTTATGACAGTGGAGAAATCCATCGACAAAATGCAAGCCTTCCATGAACCTCTCAGCCGTAGACCGCATTGATCAACTCAACAGTGGGTCACCCCCGAGATGGGACTGAGCTTCACCCCAGGGCAAGGAATCCAGACTCAGGCTGAGGTTACAGGGAATTTAGTCACACACAACCACCAAGAAGAATGCTCTCCCAGGAATCTCCCACGCTCACTGCCCACAGACCCTCATTCCCCACATGCCTGTTCCACCCCAGGAGAGTGCACCTTCTCTGTCACCTGGACAGTCCTTCGGCTGCCAGTCTCCCTTCCCTTGGGTTACAGGAACAGACCGGACCGGAAGTCTCCGGGTTCTGTGGCAGCTACAGGGTTCCTTCCAAGAGCTCTCTCCTTTCTTTGCACACTCTCTCACCTGGAGGGAGTCGTTCACAGGCCAACAAGCCTCACGCAGTCCAGAACTGCGTGCCACAACAAACACAGGGAAAATGGACACAGGCTTCCCAAGAACCAGTTCAACAGTCACAGGATGTGCTCTCGGTCAAGATTCCAGAATAGGGCTCCACGCACAAGCTCTCTCAGCTTTTCCTGGGCAAACAGAAACTCTTCCCCGAAATTGACATGGACATTTCGTTCAGGGAATGCACACACTGGTTTTCTCTCACAGACAGACTCCACGGCTCTGAACAAGGGTAAACACACATTCTTTAGCACCCAACACAGGCTTCCTTTCTGTAATAGACATACACAATGTCTCCTGCGGATTGGCTCCTACGGCTCCTGCTCAGGGCAGTCGGGTCGTACGGAATGCGAGAGAGCCCCCTCACAGCTATTCCTTTCTGTTTTATTTGCATGCGTCAGGGTGGACATTTGTCACCCTGGGAACTGCATGCGTTCCATCTGCATGCCTCCCGGTACACGCCTTTCCTTTTTGCTAGGAACTTAGGATAAAATAATATGCACATGGCCTTTTAGGAAATAATATTAAAATATTATTCCAGGCCTAAGCCCCTAGGCTCAACACTCAGCCCCTTTCCCACCTTCCATCCCCTAGTTTCTTGCCCACTCTGTGGACGCTCAGTCCCCCCTCACTCATTCATCATGGTCGGTCTGCACCTAGCGCTGTTTACATTTTATTGATTATTCTGCATACATACAAGTACAACAACAGGCTCCTGGCCCTCAAACACTTAAGATTCCTGGCCTAACAACCACATAAGCCTTCCAGCTTGTACAAAACTTGGCTCACCAGCCTATAGAGCACATTTACAATTCATTGCATATATCATGATCTGTAACGGGGCTCGGCCTTGGGGACACTACACCAGCTATACATTCATCAGGGTATCAAGATACGCCAAGAGGATCCACGTTCGTGACACCACAATGACCGACTACTCAACAGAGGACTCCCTACAGAGGACCACTGCATCAACAAAAACGACGCCTGTAACAGTAGCAATTTAGGCATGTTCAACATAACAGACTAGGAGCTTAGGCTGGTAGGCCAACAACTTCTACTTTGGGGACCAAGAGTACTGGACCGAGGACCGAATGGTGGACATATGGAGAGCCAAATTACCAGGGAGACTGTCCAGTAGAGAGGGCCAGAGCAGCCGGGACAACCATACACACTACAGTTAGGGATTTGGGCAAGGCCCACACAATTCATGCAACGTGGAATAACCGTCAGGCCAAGCATCAGTCTACTTTGCTCGAGACATTAGGTACTATCACCGACCAAACTTTTAGTATTTTGATAGATCTATGTGCTACATAGAGCTTTATTTCTAGTGCAGCGCTAAAAATGATTAAGGTAAATGTAGTCGAACAGGACGAGTTTAGATATGTGGAAATGGCTTCAGGTGCTAAGCAGAAGGTTGGAGAAAAGGTTACGGACTGTAGACTTAACTTGGGAGATTTTGTAATGAAGACCAACCTATATGTCACAATATTAGGATCTTATGACATCATGATCAATATGCACTGGTTGGAGTCGCATGATGCGATACTCCACTGTAAGACGAAATGGTTGAGTTTGACCGATGACGAGGGACAGAGAAGAATGATTGTAGGAAGAAATTAGAGAGTGTCCTTGAGGTTCATTTATTCCCTATATCTACAGAAGAGCATGCGCAAATGATGCAAGTTATATTCCATCTTGGCGCTAAACAACAAGGGTGAGGAATAATGGTTAGAAAAACTTCTGGTAGTACGAGAGTTTGCTGACGTGTTTCTAGAAGAGTTATCGAGCTTTCCATCCGAAAAATAATTGGAGTTTACAATCGATCTAAAACCTCGAACTGAACCGCTAGAAAGAACGCCTTATTGGATGTCAACACCTGAGTTACAGGAGTTGAAAATGCAACTGAAGGATTTGTTGGACCTAGGACTTATACATCCAAGTGTGTCACCTTAGGGTGCGCCTGTTATTTTAATAAGAAAGAAGGATGGATCGTGGAGACTCTGTATTGACTACCACCAATTGAATAAGGAAACGATCAAGAACCAATATTCGTTTCCAAGAATAGAGAATTTGTTTGACCAAATGAAAGGTGCGACGATGTTTTCAAAGATCGATTTGAGATTAAGATATCACTAATTATGAATAAAAAAGGAAGACATTCCTAAGACTGCTTTCAAGACGAGGTTCAGACACTATGAGTTTACCGTTTTACCATTTGGACTGACAAACGCCCTAAGGGTATTCATGAGCTTTATGAATGGGGTCTTTTGTGAATACTTGGACAAGTTTGTTCAAGTATTCATTGATGAAATATTGATATATTCTCGGACGACAAAAAAACATGATGAGCATTTGCACTTAGTACTACAATGTTTACGAGAAAACAAATTATATGGGAAACTATCGAAATGATTTTTTTATCAATCGATGATTCATTACTTAGGGTATGTTATTTCCGACGAAGGCACCGCTGTGGATCCAATGAATTTAGAGGCTATTATGGAATGACATGCGCCGACAAACGTGCCAGAAGTATGCAATTTTATGGGTTTAGAAGGATATTACCAATGGTTCGTCGAAGGTTTTTCGAAGATAGAAAATGATATCACGAAATTGCAGAAGAAAAACAAGAAGTTTGTATGGACCGAGAAGTGCGCGGAAGCATTTCAAAGGCTTAAGGGGTTGTTTATGACAACACCGATATTAAAAGTCCCCGACATGGACAATGAATTCTTGGTATGCAAAGATACATCCAAGAAGGGCTTAGGCAAAGTCTTGATGCAAGACGGTCGAGTGATCGCTTACCTCTCAAGGAAATTAAGAAAGCATGAGGAGAACTACACCACACATGATTTGAAGTTATTGGCCATTGTGTATGCCTTTAGAGTGTGGAGACACTATTTGATTGGATGAAAATTCGAATTAAAGACAGATCATTGCGGATTGCAGCACATATTTACGCAGAGTGACTTGAACGCACGACATAGGCATTGGTTGGAATTTCTTAGTGAATACGACTTTGAGATTTCTTACATTAAAGGTACGGTGAATAGAGTGACAAATGCGTTGAGTCGGGGACCATGCATATTTTTGGTGACACCTCTTCAGATGAATCTTCGAGAAAATATTCTAATTATACAGTTCGACAATGACTGGTATAAATAGGTTAAGGAAAATATTGGACAAGACACCATGATGGTACCAAAGTTTGAAGAATATGCATTGGACAACGACGTATCGATGAGGTATAATAACCGGATTTACGTACCGTCTAATGACGAATTGAGAAGTTTGATCTTAAGAGAATCTCATAGAATAGCGTACATGGCTCATCCAGGAGTCATGAAGATGAGGGTAGACCTTAAGCCCTTATTCTTCTAGAAAGGAATGAAGGCAGATATAGTTAACTACATGGCGATATGTCTAGAATGTCAACAAGTGAAGGATGAACATAGACATCTAGATGGATTACTACACCACATGTTGTTCCATAATCGAAATGGGAGGTCATTTCGATGGACTTTATTGTTTGATTGCTGTTGATGGCAAGGAGGCACGACTCGATTTTCGTGGTAGTTGAAACTCTGACGAAGAGTGCATATTTTATTTCGGTGCACACAACGTACTGGGTGCCAGTCATAGCTAGAGTTTTTATCAGCGAGATTGTGAGATTACATGGTGTGCCTAAAAGGATCATATCTGATAGAAGATTAATGTTTACAAGACGTTTTTGGACCAATTTCCAAGAGGCCTTGGAAACAAAACTAAACTTTAGTACAACATATCACCCTGAGACAGACGGGCAGACAGAAAGAACGAACCAAACTTTGGAAGATATGTTGCGTATGTACGTGATGGATCAACATAAGCATTGAGAAGAGTTCTTGCCACTGACAAAGTTTGCATACAACAACAACTATCAAAGTACCATCAAGATGACACCATTTGAGTTTCTTTACGGGTAGTCATGTCGGACGCCATTGAGTTGGGATCGATTTGAGGATAGGGTCCTGGTAGAACCATAAGAGATCCAAGAAATGGAAGAACAAATGCAATCGATAAGACAAAGTATTAAAGAAGCGCAAGATCGACATAAGAGTTATGCCGATGCACATCGCGTTGACTGCAATTATGAAGTTGGCGACCAAGTTTTCTTGCAGGTGAAATCGCACCAAAGTTTGATCAAGTTTGAAAATGGTGCTAAACTATCTCCTAGGTTTGTGGGACCCTTCAAAGTTGTGGAAAGGAAGGGACTCGTGGCGTATCGACTAGCCTTGCCTGATTCTTTGAGGCATATGCACGATGTTTTTCATGTATCTGTTTTGTGACATTATGTTAGTGACCCTACACATGTGGTTGACATGAGTTCTTTGCAGATGTCGGACGAGGGTGCACTCACGACGGATCCAATCCACATTCTGGACCATCGCATTCAACAACTACGATGTCGAAATGTCGATCAGGTCAAGGTTCAGTGGGACAATTATAGTCCACACTCGGCTACCTGGGAGGATGCATATGATATGCATCAACAATTTCCTTACTTATTTGATAGTTTAGACATATAGATCTTGTTTGATACCTTATTTACTGCATTTTATATACTGTACAACTTCGGGACGAAGTTTAAAACAAGAGGGGGTGTATGTAACATCTCTCTCTTGCGAGGACATGTTATTGACTTATTCTTTGAGGACACTTGCTTGCAAGTGATCTGGTTATAGTACATTATTATGTATGTCGCTTGTGGATCTTTATGATGATGTTGATGATTATGATGCTGATGTTATTGATATATGTGTATTAACAAATGCTATTGATGAGTTTTCCCCGAGTGTGCAGGACACTTGACAGATTGGGATGCCGATGGCATCAGTGGACCTCCTTGGACTCCAGATTGAGTCAGGGAGTGGATTGTATTGGTTTGAGTATTTGATTAATGCATATGATCAATTATATTATGATGTTGTTTATGGATCATTGACAATGTTTCGTTGATGGATGTAGGATGACGATTGCTTGCTAATATGACTCACATAAGGAGTAAAGGGGCCATGCACATAGACCAAATATTGAGGGAGAGGTGTGGAAGCGTCTCTGTCACAACCTGCTAGCACTCCCGCCATGGCTCTAACTGTAGGTTAACAATTACCTAGTTCGAGACGTCCACGATGTCGTGAGGGAAGACTGAGACAGTCTCTCACAAAGATTTCTAAGGGGAACACAATAAGACAAGGTCCTTATTCCTTAGAAGCCTCTAGTCTCTCACAAGGTCGCTCGAATGGAGTGCTGACTCTAGGGGTTGGACAACTACCAAAACTAGTCAAAGACGAGTGACACTCTTGGAGTACAGAGTGTGTCTTGAAGGGCATGTCACGTAAATAAAATTTGAGTCAATGAATCTAGATGGCCTAGAAAACCCTGAGGGAATAATTAGCCTTGTAAAATATTGACCACTGTCGGATCAATCAATTAATTAATTAATTAAGGATTGAAATTATTAAGTATAAATCCCTATAAGAGTCTAAGCCTTTGCAAATAAAATTTAATTAAGCCTAAGTATAAGTTTTGTAAAGAAGCTAAAATTGATAACTAAAGCAAAGGGGAATGAGGTAAATAATTTCAAGAATTAAGCAAGTTGAAATAATCCTAATGATTTTTAAGACACACAGGTGTAAGAAATTATTAAAATGGAGTTTTTAAAATAACAAAGAAACATAGAGGAGAGAATGTGTGCGCATAGAAAGGAATCTAGAGTCTAGTTAATGTTGATATTATGGTAGCTGTGGGAGGTATTTACCTCCACGTGTAACCCTGACGATAATAGAATATTTTGGGAAGCAAGAAGAAACCCTAAAGCATTGAACGTAACCATATAAGACAAGTCGAGTCAAAGAAATATTTAATATTAAGTATTTAGCCTCCAGAATGAGAATTCGGCCCAGACATCTCATAAAAACAGTATAAATACAAGTAGCCAGACCTCATTTTGTACACATAGCTTGAAATTTCAGCAGTGAAGAAGTGTGCACTGCAGAAACTGGGCAAGTGTGCAAGTCTGGGGGGTAGCTCCAACAAACAACTACTGCAATCTGTATTCCTGGTTTAGGCTCTGAATTTCTACTGGTTATGGTTGGAATTTCTGATCAGTCTTGGTTATGTATGCTTGATGCATTAGCCTTGGTTGGCTATTGGTTTGCTTCCAGAATCATTCTTTGTCAAGGTTAAGGTACTCGGGGGTGGCTTCGGCCTATGGTTGGGTGACAATATTTTTATATTGTCTATGGTTAAACGGACACATCTATTACTTTCTAATAGGTTATGGGCCCATACTATCTTCAGACAGTCTAACCACTGGAAGATACATTGGGAGGATTTGCTCAATTACAGCTGCAGTTGCAACGCATTTTTGCTACAACAAAGAAACCCTAACCCTCTTGTTGAGGCTCCTTAAGTGAATATATTGACCTAATTTCTGGATACCCTAGTGCGCCCTAGCTTAGCGGATCTCCTGGTACTCTCAACAAGCTAAGACATCAAGTTTGAGTTTTTGGTCAAAATCAAGGGTTGACCAAGTCAAATAAATTATGACTTACTTTATGAAGTCAGAAAACAATTTAGAAGAGGATTCTAACTTCAGAGCATGGAAGACAAGGATTTTCCTCATCCTTGTTGATTAAGGTTGGTTGTCATTGATGTCAACCTTTGAAGAAAGCCTTGTAGCACAAAGGTTTGGGTAATGGACCCAATATTGTTTGATGTAAATATGACTCATTATTGTTTTGTCATGGTTGATAAGAAGTAAATATGGATGAACTCCAAAGTGGTCCTCTTATGGTGAAAGCCCTCATGGGAAGATGATTTGCGGAGTAAGAGAACCCATACTTAATTATGGAATAATGAGATGAAGGAAAATGAATTTGTCAAGAAAAATATCCTATATGGATAGTGTTTGTCATGCCATTTCCAGTGGTATGTGGAACATCACATAACTCCTTACGGTTAGAGAGTTATGGCCATGAGAAGTTGGAGACCCTAGGTTTGGGTAATGGACCCAAGTTTTTTGGATGGGTAACAGTATGAGTTATGATATATTTTCAAATAATACTATTCTATATGGATAGTAAATGTCATGCCATTTTTAGTGGTATGTGGAATGTCACATAACTTCTCATGGTTTGAGAGTTATGACCTTATGAAGTTGGAGGACCCTCATATGTCATCTAGAAGCCCCAAAAGGTCAAAGTAGTCAAAGTGGTTTAAGAGATTTTTAAAGGATAAATAATAAAGTGAAGTGATGAGTGTATTATAATTCAAAGTGAATACAAAATAAATTATTTCAATAATAATTTTAATGGAGAAATTAGAAGTGGGTTAACCCTAAAATAAGAAAAGTCGACCAAGTGACCTAGAAGATGTTTTTAATGAAGCTACTTGGAGAGTATAAATAACATGCAATGATCTCTCATTTAACACACACTTGAGCATATTGAATATCTATAGGTGTCTGAGGTAACCAAGGATATCTAAATCATAATTCTGAGTGAAGGTGAAAAAAAGAAGGTCGAAATGCAAGGAAGGATAAATTCTTTTGATGGTGCTTTCTAAGGTATGTTATTTATAGCTCATCTCACCATTTTCGCTATAAAGTTTTTTATATAATGATTCAGACCGTGAAATTGCTATGCCATTGAGAAAACATATCTAAGTATATGTGGTAAAAAATTCACCTTGTGGTTTGTTGTATTTTGGGAGTTACACTCCGTGAAAAATAGGGTTTGCGGCTAGTCCTGAAACTAGTAAAAAACATGTGTTTCGGGTAAAAATATCATAACTTATTCATAGCAGATCCAAATTAAGTGAGAAAAAATGTGTTAGTTACCGTATAGTCTTTAGTATGCTATGTAACAGTTTTAGATCATTTCAACAAATATTACGTGCGGGGCATGCTCTACAAGGTCTCTCTCTAGAATAAGCCAGAATTCAACATAGTATGCCATTTTTGCTATAACTCCTTTTATGAGAGGTTCCAAGTAGTGAAACTTGGAGGAATTGCATAAAAAACACTGAAGAACATTGTGTATCAGTTTCATATCTTTATACATTACATGTACATAGTTATGATTACTTCAAGTTAGGGTTGTTGACTAATCCAAAACTAGGCATGTGAGACTAAAGAAAAGTTTGATGAAAATGCTAGTTTCTTGTTGTTAAAGTTAAGGAAGGTTTGCAGGAATGCGATTATATACACCAGGTCTATTACAGAGCTACAAATCATATTTGAATGATGAAATTTATGAGGGCTTTTGGTTGAGGTACATGTTGAGTACATGGTTGAGACAAGTAGTTGATGAGTTGGCACATACATGAGGTGTATAGTTGATGATGTTGGTACATATTGATGAGTCATAGTTGATGAGTAGTTGACACATGATTGGTACATACTTGGTACATGGTTGGATGCACTTTTTTATGGTATAGGTTGATTACAGGTTGTTTGGTACAAGTTGGTGCATGGTTGATGCACTTGTTTATGGTACAGGTTGGTTACAGGTTGAGGTACAGGTTGATGCATGGTTTAGATTTATTGGTACAGGTTTACAACGATATATATCACAGTGATAGTGTGACAGTGGTTCCATCGGTTCCATCATTCTACTTCTAATTCAGGGTGGCAGGACGGGGCAATGACAGGTGGTTGTAGCCACCTTCTGATTGTAGCCGAAGAACATAGGGGGTTGTAGCCTCCTTCTGGTTGTAGCCAGAAAATTGGGGAGTTGGAGCTTCCTTCAGGTTGTAGCCTAAGAAACTAGGGGGTTGGAGCCTCCTTCCAGTTGCAACTAGAAAACAAAGGAAGTTGGTGCTTCCAATAAATGTAATTCTTCAAGACATATAAGAAAAAACATTCTGTGGTTTTTTCCCGATTTGGGTTTTCACGTAAAACACTAGTGTACTGTGTATGTGTATGATTGTTCATTTGTTCATTGCTTATTTACTCTGCAGTTATTGAATGATAATGATTCATTGATATAACACTTGGATTATATGGTTAAAAATGATTAAATTGCTCTATTACTGATTCACCCCCCTCTCAGTAATCCAACAATCATTGCCAAGAATAAAGTGTTGGATATCATGAAAGGAAAAATCATGGAACCATAGTTCGAAGAAGGAAAAGAGAAAGAACCTCAGAATGTTGTAGTTATGGAGAAGTCCAAAGACAGTGACATCAATGCCATGAGTATCATAGTGGAATCTATAAAAGACCACTTGATACCCTACATCTCCCATCTTGATTCATCTAAGAAGATGTACAATGCCCTAACAAATCTCTTCTCAGTCAGAAACATTGGACAAGTAATGAATCTGAAGAATGAGCTCCGTGACATGAAAATGAATGATGATGACAACATAACATCATACCTTGTGAGAATCTCTCAGTTAAGAGATCAGCTAAAATCTATTGAAGAAATCAAATCAAGAGAAAGATATGTCAAAAATACAATGCTTCAACTGTCAAAAATATGGTCACTATAAGAATCATTGTCCCGAGTTAAAGAAAAGGAAGGAAACACACGAAGCATTAGTTTCCGAAGAAAGGGAACCCTCAAAGAAGGCCAAGCAATATAAAACAAACTTCTTCTTCTAAGACAAGGTAACGATATTCTTCACAATTCTTGTACATACCATGTTTACATAGTTTATGTACATATCTTGCATATCTATTTCTTAGAAGATAAGATGTTTAAAGAGAAACAATACCTAGGGAAGAATAACAAGATAATGATTGCCATCACGATGACTACAAGTCAAGAAATACACATGAAAAGATGAAGTACATTGACAATCCTTGATAACAATGTTTGTGGAAGGTATTAACATAAGTAACGACTGCAATATAAGCCGAAATCAGAATCAAATTTGAAGAAACACAGAAGAAGTAAAAACATAAAGAAGTCAACAATCAAAAGGAAATTAGAAAAATATTTGTGACACTTTGCGGAAGGCAATAAGGATGCAAACAAAAGCGTGGACTCTACTAGATGGAGGGAGCCGATTATATAATTCAAAAATAAGAGCATGCATTCATGCATGAAGAAAGTATTAGGAGCAATCTAATCCTAAATAATATGATCCATCAAGGATTATGAAGTATCATCCACGTTCCCATTGATGGTAGCAACCATGAAAAACAACACGTGTTCAGTTTGACTTTAGAAGAAGTCTTCTTCGAAAATAAGTCCTTAAAGTATCCCTGGTTGTCTATCCACATCTATGATCCTACGATGAAAGGAAGAAGTTGGAATATTCAGAGCATGGAATCTATAGAAAACTCCATGGACCCAAGAGATAAAGAGAAACATGAATATTCCAAGAAAGAAAGAAAAGCGAGAACAACAAGTCATTATATCAAGAATCACAAGACTACCAGCTTGGTCTGAACCCACTAGAAGTAATCAAACAGAAGAAATGGAAGTTGTGATGAAGAACAATGTATGGAACTAAAGGTTCTCCTAGATGAATGGAGAAGACTATGTTGATAGCTTGTTCCAGTAACTAGACATACCTCTACCTGAGCCATTATATCTCCTGCAATATCGATGGGTTGGAGTTTACACCAGATGAATGTAAGGACTATTTTCCTCAATAGAGTAATTGAAGAAATAAGCGTATGTAGAGCAACCTCAAGGCTTTGAGGTATACCAGAAAGAGAATCTTGTATGTAGATGGAAGAATATCTCGTATGGATTCAAGCAACTTGGTGCAGAACCTCCAATGCACAACAGAAGCGTGGTGAAAAATTTCTATAACATAGATATTGTATCAGAATGGTTACTCAGAAGTCCAGAATGATGGATTGCCAATCCATGAAAAACTCTCATGATGACAGAAGAAGTGTCACTTGGATATGTTCTAGTTTGAGCCTTTCCACGATGTCATGAGCTAGCAGGAAATAAAAGAGCTGAATCTAACCATGATATATTGTAATGATCAGAGCTATATGAAGCCTTCAGAGAAAACCAGTGTTCCAGAAAGACTGAAGTACATTGAGATAAAACATTACAGTCTCCGTGATAAGGTCCAGAAAAGAGAAGTGGTTCTCCAATATATCTCCACAAATGAGCAGATAACAAATATTTTGGTAAAGCCTCTATCTGAGATGAAAAAGTTTGCATACTCAAGAAACAAGCTGGAGCTTGTGGAGACGACTTCCTTATTGAAAAGGGAAGAGATGACTCCTAGGTTGGGATGGAGCACTGATGTGTTATTGATTTATGGACAATCATTTTTCAATTCGAAAAATGGTCCAGGATGAGCAGTTCCTTTCCAATTCGGAAAGTAGTTTGAGATTTTTGATGGACATGCATTTTCCAGTTCGAAAAATGGTCTATATCGGACAGTCATTTTCATAATGAAAATGGTTCGATAGATTGATGATGTACCATAGAAAATGGTCCCCTTGTGGCCAGTGTGGGGGAATGATCTAGGACGGTCTTTCTTCTCGGCAGTCACTCTCAGTAGTGGTCAAGTAGAATGGTCCTCCTCACCGAGCAGTCATTCTTTCGAAGTTCATAGTTGTGAGCAGTTTCGAAGAATTGTCTGTTTTGGAGGTTTGTGCAGGACAATCATTTCCTTAGGAAATGGTCCAGATAGTCATTCCCTAGGGCAGACTCATTCTCTCTAGGTTGCACTTTGTTTAGTGTCGGAAGAATGGCCTAGTTAGGTGAATGGTCCAAATTTAGCAATCAGGGATAGGCATTCCCTAGGGCAAACTCATTCTCTCCAGGTTGCACTTTGTTTAGTGCCAGAGGAATGGCCCAATTAGGTGAATGGTCCAGGTTGAGAAATTAGGACAATTATTCTTCTATGCTTGAGAAGAATAGTCCAGATAGCTCATGGCTAATGTTTTACCTTCTGAGGGTAGATGCTCTTCCAAATATCACAGATGTGAGTGGAAGAATGGCTTAGATGACTCAGTTTATATCATGATATTGTTTTTCTCTGTGCAGGTTGATATCAGATGATATGATTGCTATGGAGACTGTATGTCTCTGTACAGTAGATGTATGCTACTGTGGTGGATGTGTTCCACTGGTTGTGACTATGTGTCACTGATTAAGTAGTTGTGTGCTACTTGGTGCGACAGTGTACCACTGGATTGTAGTTGTGTACTACTATGGATAAACATAGATTTTTTCTATTGAATGGCATTGTTCTGATTACCATGTAGACTATCAGTTGTGTTGATATTTTCTAAGGCATATATGTTGAGATGGATCTCTATGACTTGATTAGAAAATAATCCTAGATTGATATTCCTATAGGAATGGTCTTTGTAGTCCATGGCATAATTTTTAGCTCTGTTGGGACAATCATTATTCTAGGACGTATGTCTAGATAAGAAGAATGATCCTTGTATCACTCTATGGAGTGAGTGACTCATTCAACATCATGCTTGATTACCCATATAGAGTATGGCTTCGAAAGATGATGCAGTTGATGCTATCAGATGATAGTGATGATGGTGCTCGTGATCTAACCATGAGATACTCTGTACGACTATGATGATGTTACCAGTTGAATGGTATGTTTGTGCTCAAGCCCATTGCCTTCAATACCTCCATAGCTAGGAGGGAGTGTGATATTATGGTAGTTGCAGGAAGTATTTACCTCCACGTGTAACCCTGACGAGAATAGAATATTATGGGAATCAAGAAGAAACCCTAAAGCATTGAACATAACCCTAGAAGACAAGTCGACTCAAGGAAATATTTAATATTAAGTATTTAGCCTCCAAAATGAAAATTCGGCCCAGAAATCTTAGGAAAATAGTATAAATACAAGTAGCCAGACCTCATTTTGTACACACATCTCAAAATTTCAGCAGTGAAGAAGTGCACACTACAGAACCTGGGCAAGTGCGCAAGTCTGGGGGGTAGTTGCAGTCGACAACTACTGCAATATGTATTACTGGTTTAGGCTCTGACTTTCTATTGGTTATGGTTGGACTTTCTGATCAATATTGGTTATCTGTGCTTGATCCATTAGCCTTGGTTGGCTATTGGTTTTCTTCCAGAATCATTCTCTGTCAAGATTAAGGTGCTCGGGGGTGGCTTCGGCCTATGGTTGGGTGACAATATTGATCCGAATAATTTTCGACACAAAATGAGAGCGGAGATATAATAAATAAATGTACAGAGATATCTTAGATATCCAATAATATAATAGAAATGTATCAGAGATGCAACCATAAACACATAGACATGGTAATACACAATTTTCTATTAATGAGCGAAAATGTACAAAGACTGTAAAAATACAGAGTGAAAGACTCGCTAGAATCATGGCAGCTTATCTCTGAGAAGAGATGTGTCCTCTACTCGCATTCAAAAGAAGATGATTTTACAATGAGGCTCCAAAGGCCTTTTTATCATAAAGAAAATCCAAAACCCTAACCTCGAAAGATGAAAACCAACAATTTTGTGGACCCCGTTTTGGGTAGTTTGGTGTATCAACTTCCCAGGGGTGTAACTTTGGCATTCGATCTCCGTTTGGGGTGCATGATAGCTTGTTGGAAAGGTATCATTGAGGAGATTCATTTACAGGGATAAATAAAAGCCTTTGGCTATCATTGAGAAGCTAGATTCCAAAAATCCTTCATTTAGGCCCTCAAAATGGCCCCGTAAGTTAAAAACTGCTAAAAATAGTAAATTACCAAAATTGCCAAAAAATTGTTTTGAGCTAGTTGGAAAAGGTGGGTGGCCACCGATATCCACCTAGATATATCCTCTCTCCTTAGGAATAAATGGTCTCTATTGCGTCGATTTCTTGGGGAAGAGGGAAAATAGTTTGTTGAATCTGCATCTTGATGAGCTGCTTGCCTTGTTGGAGAAGTTGCGCTGCTTAGCTTGTTGAAGGTTGTCACAAACATGTGGCTGGAAGGGTTGGAACTTTTTAACCAGTCTAGATACATGAGATGCATGTGTGTAGAAGGAATCTTTATACTTTGCTGCAATCTTGTCAACCTTCCTTTGTTGGATAGAAGATGCTTAGGCCGAGGCTATAGTTGTTGTAGTATCCTTCTGTTCACCTTTTGAAAATATTGTGAAGAAGATGAATTTTGTAGGTTGAGATAATATATTGTGGCATTGTTTAGGTGGAACAGTAGTCGGAAATACCTCTGGTATTCTATAGAGATGACCCCCCAGAGAAACAATGACATTGTGGGATCGAGACTCATAAATATCATAGCGCTTACAAATATATGGTTGGCCCAAGAGAACATCATAGACATCCAATGGGACAACATCACATAATACCTCATCCTTGAAGGGATGGATGCCATATGAAAATAAAAAATATTGACTGACACAGAGATCTTGTCCTTAGCGAAGCCACCCGATGTTGTATGGCTGCAGGTGTGGTGTTGTTGACAATCCCAACTATTTGACGACCTCTACTGAGATGAGGTTCTTCTAGCTTCCGCTATCAACAATAAAATGCAGTGGGGTCCCCTTCACCCACATCTATGAATGAAAAAGACACTCCTCTTTTTCAGGATCTGTTGGTTCTTTTGGTTGAATTACTGCGGTCGCAACAATAACAATGGGGTCTACGTCGATGATTTGTATTTTACCAGTGTTTTCAAAATCAGATTCTGAATGAGGGTCCAAATACTTGTCTTTGATCTTGACCACCAATGACTATTTTGAGTGACATTCCTCGGTGTTGTGCCAGGGGATTTTGTGGAAATCACACCATTTTTCGATATCCTTCATTGTCTTTCTGTGACCCTTCTTTTCCTGTGGCTTGGACTGGTTTTTGGGAGACTATTTGTTAGAGCCATGTTTATCATACTTTGGTTGTTGCAGATTTGCAGACCCAAACTCCCGTTTGTTCTGGTGCTTAAATTTCCGCTCGATTTTAACAATATATCAATAAGCAGCACCGAGTGATGAGATTTCCAAAAAATCCATTTCAGTTTGGATGTATCTGTGTAGAGCCCCATGGTATTTCAGAACCAAATGTCGTTCGGAGTCTTTGATACCCAACTTGGTATGCAAGGTATGGAAGGTATTGGTGAACTCTAGAACTACTTGGTCCCTCTCTTGCCGTAGTGTGGTCCATCTCATGTATTGGTCCTCATAGTTTGCAACAGGGTAATACTATTCCTTTACTGCATCCACACAAAAATCCCAAGTGGGCTCAACCCCATATATTCCAGAATCCTATGTGGAACATTGCTCCCAGTAAGTTTCCTACCAATGTTTGACATGGGAGAGAGATTAAAGGAGTGCGAAGGTGATCTTTTCCCTATCGAAAAAATTATGAACAGAGAAATAACCTTCTAACATATTTAACCATTTTTCTAGGGCATCCACATCTATTTGACCTTCAAATACGGGAATATCAAAATTAACCTGTACCTTGAAAGGAGAGGTGCTTCCAAATTGGCTGTTTGATGAAGATGCACCTGTTTCTATCTGTAGGCATTGAAGGATGTGGGTAAAATTCTCCATCATTTTGTCCCTCTGTCGCGTGAGAGCTTGCTCAAGAAACAAATTGATAGAATCGCCTGCTCCGTCGTTTTTATTTTCTTCCGCCATGGAGGGTTTCTTGGGTGTGCGAGAGAGATTGTATTCAAGAGAGACAAGCTCGAGACCCAACTTTATATATTCAGACCTCGCCAGGGACATGCATTGAAAAAAATGATCAAGAGTAGCTTGCTTTGATATCACTGATCTAGATTATTTTCGGCACAAAATGAGAGCGGAGATATAATAAAGTAATGTACAGAGATATCTCAGATATCCAATAATATAATAGAAATGTATCAAATATGAAACCATAAACATAGAGATACATTAATACAAAATTTTCTATTAATGAGCGAAAATGTACAAACACTATAAAAATACAGAGTGAAAGACTCGCTAGAATGGTGGCAACTTATCTCTGAGAAGACATGTGTCTGCTACTCACATTCACAAAAAGATGATTTTACAATGAGGCTCCAAATGCCTTTTTATCATAAATAAAATCCAAAACCCTGAGCCCGGAAGATGAAAAGCCAACAGTTTTGTGGACCTCGTTCTGGGTAGTTTGGTGTATCAACTTCCCAGGGGCATAACTTTGGCATACGATCTTCGTTTGGGGTGCACGATAGATCATTGGAAAGGTATCGTCGAGGCAATTTATTTAGGGGGATAAATAGAAGACTTCAACTATTATTGAGAATATTGATCCCAAAAAACCTTCATTTAGGCCATCAAAATGGCCCCAGAAGTTAAAAACCGCTAAAAATAGTAAATTACCAAAATTGTCAGAAAACTATTTTGAGCCAGTTGGAAAAGGTGGGTGGCCATCGATATCCACTTGGATCAATCCCCAATCATTAGGAATAAATGGTCTCCATTGAGTTGAGTGCTCTAGGGAGAGGAAAAAGCATTTGTTGAATCTACATCTTGATGATCTCGTTGCCTTGTTAGAGAAGTTGCGCTGCTTAGCTTGTTGAAGGTTGTCATGAAAATGTGGATGGAAGGGTTGGACCTTTTTAACCAGTTTGGCTACATGAGATTCCTGTGTGTAGAAGGAATCTTTACACTTTGATGCAATCTTGTAGACCTACTTTTGTTGGATAGAAGGTGCTTGGGCCGAGGCTGTAGTTGTTGCAGTATCGTTCTGTTCACCTTTTGAACAAATTGTGGAGACGCTGAAGTTGTAGCATGAGATACTATATTGCGACACATTTTAGGTGGAACAATAGTCAGAACTACCACTGGTATTTTGTAGAGATGATCCCCTAGAAAAACAATGACACTGTAGGGTCGAGACTCATAAACAATATGGCGCTTCCACATATATGGTTGGCCCAAGAGAACATCACAGACATCCAGTGGGGCAACATAACATAATAACACATCCTTGAAGGGATGGATGCCGTATGAAAATCGACACTATTGGCTGACATGAAGATCTTGTCCCTGGCGAAGCCACCCAATGTTGTATGGATGCGAGTGTGGTGTTCTAAAAGATCCCAACTGTTTGACGACCTCTGCTGAGATGAGGTTCTTATGGCTTCCACTTTCAACAATAAATTGCAATGGGGTCCCCTTCACCCACATCTATGAATGAAAAAGGCGCTTCCGCTCTTCAGGATCTATTGGTTCTTCTGGTTGAATTGCTGCTATCGCGACAATAGTAGTGGGGTATGCGTCAATGATCTGTTTTTTACCATTATTTTCAAAATCAAATTCTGAATCAAGGTTCGTCTCCTTGTCTTTGATCTCGGCCACAAATGATTGTTTTGAGCAACATTCCTTGGTGTTGTGCTAGGGGATTTTGTGGAAATCGCACCATTTTCCGGTGTCCTTCTTTGTCTTTTTGTGACCCTTCTTTTCCTCTGGCTTGGACTGGTTTTTAGGAGACTGTTTGTTAGGGCCATCTTTATCATATTTTGGTTGTTTCAGATTTGCATACCCAAACTCCTGTTTGTTCTGGTGCTTAAATTTCTGCTCGATTTTAACAACATATCGATAAGCAACACCGAGTGATGAGATGTCCAAAAAATCCATTTCAGTTTGGATGTATCTGTGTAGAGCCCCAAGGTATTTCAGAACCAAATGTCGTTCAGAGTATTTGATACCCAGCTTGGTGCAGAAGGTATGGAAGGTATTGGTGAACTCCGAAACTTCTTGGCCCCTCTCTTTTCCGCAGTGTGTTCCATCTCATGTACTAGTCCTCATAGTTTCCAACAGGGTAATACTGTTCCTTTACCGCATCCACAAAAAAATCCCAAGTGGGCTCGACCCCATATATTCCAGAATCCTCTGTGGAATGTTGCTCCTAGTAAGTTTCCCACCAATGATTGACATGGGGGAGAGATTTAAGGAGTGCGAAAGTGATATTTTCCTTGTCAAAAAAAATATGAACAAAGAAATAACCTTCTAATAGATTTAACCATTTGTCTAGGGAATCCGCATCTATTTGACCATCAAATACATGAATATCAAAATTAACCTGTAACTTGAAAGGAGAGGTTCTTCCAAAGTGGTTGTTTGATGAATATGTGTTTGTTGCTATCGGTAGGTGTTGAAGGATGTGAGAAATTTCTCCATCATTTCATCCCTCTGTCGCGAGAGAGCTTTCTCAAGCAACAAATTGATAGAATTGTCTGCTCCTTAATTTTTCTTTTCTTCCGCCATGGAGGGTTTCTTGGGCATGCAAGATCGATTTTCTTCAAGAGGGACAATCTCGAGACCCAACTTGCTATACTCGGACTTCGTCGATGAAATGCACTGAAAAAAACAATCAAGAGCAGCCTGCTCTGATACCACCGATCTAGATTATTTTCGGCACAAAATGAGAGCAAAGATATAATAAATCAATGTACAAAGATATCTCAAATATCCAACAATATAACATAAATGTATCGAAGATGCAACGATAAACACAGAGATACAATAATACACAATTTTCTATTAATGAGCAAAAATGTACAAAGACAGTAAAAATACAGAGTGAAAGACTCGCTAGAATGGTGGCAGCTTATCTCTGAGAAGATATGTGTCCACTACTCATTCTCAAGAAGATGATTTTACAATGAGGCTCCAAAGGCCTTTTAATAATAAAGAAAATCCAAAACCCTAACCCTGGAAGATGAAAAGCCAACAGTTTTGTGGACCCCGTTTTGGGTAGTTTGGTGTATCAACTTTCCGAGGGCGTAACTTTGGCATACGATCTCTATTTGGGGCACACAATAGATCGTTGGAAAGGTATCATCAAGGAGATTCATTTAGGGCATTTTGTTATGATTGAGAAGCTCGATCCAAAAAAACCTTCATTTAGGCCCTCAAAATGGCCCTAGAAATTAAAAACTGTTAAAAATAGTAAATTACCAAAATTGCCAGAAAACTGTTTTGAGCCAGTTGGAAAAGGCGGGTGGCCACCAATATCCACCTAGATCAATCCTCCCTCCTTAGGAAGTAGTGGTATCCATTGTGTTAAGTTCCTGAGGGAGAGGGAAAAGTGTTTGTTGAATCTGCATCTTGATGAGCTACTTTCCTTGTTGGAGAAGTTGTGCTACTTAGCTTGTTGAAGGTTGTCACACACATGTGGCTGAAAGGGTTGGACCTTCATAACCATTCTGGATACATGAGATGCCTATGTGTAGAAGGAATCTTTACACTTTTCTGCAAGCTTGTTGACCTGCTTCTGTTGGATAAAAGGTACTTGGGTCGAGGTTGTAGTTGTTGCAATATCCTTCTGTTCACCTTTTGAAAAGATTGTGAAGAAGCTGAATTTTGTAGTATGAGATACTATCTTGCGACATTGTTTAGGTGAAACAATAGCCAGAACTACCACTAGTATTTTGTAGAGATGACCCCCCGTAGAAACAATGACACTGCAAGGTTGAGACTCATAAACAACATGGCGCTTCCACATATATGGTTGGCCCAAGAGAACATCACAGACATCCAGTGGGGAAACATCACATAATACATCATCCTTGAAGGGCTGGATACTGTATGAAAATCAACATTGTTGGCTGTCACGAAGATCTCATCCCTGGTGAAGTCACTCGATGTTGTATGGATGCGGGCGTGGTGTTGTCGACAATCCCAACTGTTTGATGACCTCTGCTGAGATGAGGTTCTTCTGGATTCCACTATCAATAATAAAATGCAACGGGGTCCCCTTCACCCAAATCTGTGAATGAAAAATGAGCTCCCCCTCTTCAGGATCTGTTGGTTCTTTTGGTTGAATTGTTGCGGTTGCGACAATAGCAGTGGGGTATGTGTCGATGATCTGTCTTTTACCAGTATTTTCATAATCAGATTTTGAGTCAGGGTTCGACTCCTTGTCTTTGAACTCGACCACCAATGACTGATTTGTGCGACATTACTCGGTGTTGTGCCAAGGGATTTTGTGGAAATCGCACCATTTTCCGGTGCATGGATTATTTTAGGGGCTAAATTTTGCTCATGGGCTGATTTTCCATGGTTTTTCCAAAAACGAGATTCGCTATTTTAAAAATGATTCACCCAAATTCTATAGGATAAAATTATTTTACCTTAAAACTCGCCAAAATTTTATAAAAACTATATAAAATCCTTAGAAATTTGAATATTTTTACAAAACAATCGCCAATCATTTATAGTTTGGCATATGAAATATTAGTAAGATTCACCAAGGTTTATACATTTTAAAAAAAGTTTCCATCCTTAAAATCATCCCTGTTCCGGTGTCCTTCTTTGTCTTTTTGTGACCCTTATTTTCCTGTGGCTTGGAATGGTTTTCAGGAGACTGTTTGTTAGGGCCGTCTTTATCATACTTTGGTTGTTGCAGATTTGTAGACCCAAACTCCCATTTGTTCTGGTGCTTAAATTTTTGCTCGATTTTAACAACATATCGATAAGCAACACCGAGTGATGAGATGTCCATAAAATCCATTTTAGCTTGGATGTATCTATGTAGAGCCCCATAGTATTTTAGAACCAAATGTCGTTCGGAGTCTTTGATACCTATCTTGATGCGCAAGGTATGAAAGGTATTGGTGAACTCCGTAACTGCTTGGCCCCTCTCTTGCCGCAGTGTGGTCCATCTCATATACTGGTCTGCATAGTTTCCAACAGGGTAATACTCTTCCTTTACCGTATCCAAGAAAAAATCCCAAGAGGGATCGACCCCATGTATTCCAGACTCCTCTGTGGAAATTTTCTCCCACCAATGTTTGACACGGGGGAGAGCTTTAATGAGTGCGAAGGTAATATTTTCCCTGTCGGAAAAATTATGAATAGAGAAATAACCTTCTAATAGATTTAACCATTTGTCTAGGGCATCCTCATCTATTTGACCTTCAAATACAGGAATATCAAAATTAAACTGTACCTTGAAAGGAGAGTTTCTTCCAAAGTGGATGTTTGATAAAGATGCACTTGTTGCTATCGGTAGGTGTTGAAGGATGTGGGAAAAATTCTCCATCATTTCGTCCCTCTGTCATGTGAGAGCTTGCTCAAGCAACATATTGATATAATCGCCTACTCCGTCATTTTTATTTTCTTCCACCATGGAGGGTTTCTTGGGCGTGCGAGAGTGATTGTATTCAAGAGGTATAATCTCGAGACCCAACTTTCTATACTCAAACCTCATCGGGGACATGCACTGAAAAAAATGATCAAGAGCAACCTGCTTTGATACCAATGATCCAGATTATTTTCGGCATGAAATGAGAGCAGAGATATAATAAAGAAATGTACAGAGATATCTCAAATATCGAATAATATAAAAAAAATGTATTAGAGATGCAATGACAAACATAGATATACAGTAATACACAATTTTCTATTAATGATCGAAAATGTACAAAGAATGTAAAAATACAGAGTGAAATACTCGCTATAATGGTGGCAGATTATCTCTGAGAAGAGATGTGTTTGATACTCACATTCACAAGAAGATGATTTTACAATGAGGCTCCAAAATAATTTCTATCATAAAGAAAATCCAAAACCCTAACCCCATAAGATGAAAAGCCAACAGTTTTGTGGACCCCGTTTTGGGTAGTTTGGTGTATCAACTTCCCCGGGGCGTAATTTTGGTATACGATCTCCGTTTGGGACGCACGATAGCTCGTTGGAAAGGTATAATTGAGGAGATTAATTTAGGGGGCTAAATCTGAGCCTTTAAATATAATTAAAAATCTCAATCCCAAAAAACCTTCATTTAGGCCCTCAAAATGGCCCGAGAAGTTAAAAACTGCTAAAAATAGTAAATTACCAAAATTGTCAAAAAACTATTTTGAGTCAGTTGGAAAAGGTGGGTGGCCACTGATATCCACCTAAATCAATCCTCCCTCCTTAGGAAGCAATGATATCCATTGCGTTGAGTGCCCGAGGGAGAGGGAAAAACGTTTGTTGAATCTACTTCTTGATGAACTGCTTGCCTTGTTGGAGAAGTTGCGCTGCTTAGCTTGTTGAAGGTTGTCACGAACATGTGGCTGGAAGGGTTGGAAATTATTAACCATTCTAGCTACATGAGATGCATGTGTGTAGAAGTAATCTTTACACTTTGTTGTAATATTATCGACATGATTCTGCTGGATATAAAGTGCTTGGGCCGAGGCTGTAGTTGTTGCAGTATCCTTCTGTTCACCTTTTGAACGGATTGTGAAGAAGCTGAATTTTGTAGTATGAGATACTATCTTGCAACACTGTTTAGGTGGAATAGTAGTCGGAACTACCTTTGGTATTCTGTAGAGATGACCCCCTAGAGAAACAATGACACTGCAGGGTCGAGACTCATAAACAACATGGTGCTTCCACATATATGGTTGGCCCAAGAGAACATCACAGACATCCAGTGGGGAAACATCACATAATACCTCATCCTTGAAGGGCTGGATGCCGTATGACAATTGACACTGTAGGCTGACATGGAGATCTCATCCCTGGCGAAGCCACCCATTGTTGTATGGCTGCAGGTGTGGTGTTGTCGACAATCCCAACTGTTTGAAAACCTCTGCTGAGATGAGGTTCTTCTGGCTTCCTCTATCAATAATTAAATGTAGTGGGATCCCCTTCACCCACATATGTGAATGAAAAAGGTGCTCCCCCTCTTCAGGATCTGTTGGTTCTTCTAGTTGAATTGTTGTGGTCGTGACAATAGCAGTGGGGTATGCGTCGATGATCTGTCTTTTACCAGTATTTTCATAATCAGATTCTGAATCATGGTTCGACTCCTTGTCTTTGATCTCGACCACCAATGACCATTTTGAGTGACATTCCTCGGTGCTGTGCTAGAGGATTTTGTGGAAATCGTACCATTTTCCGGTGTCCTTCTTTGTCTTTCCATGACCCTTCTTTTCCTATGGCTTGGAATCGTTTTCAAGAGACTGTTTGTTAGGACCGTCTTTATCATACTTTGGTTGTTGCATATTTGTAGACCCAAACTCCCATTTGTTTCAGTGCTTAAATTTATGCTTGATTTTAACAACATATCGATAAGCAACACTGAGTGATGAGATGTCCAAAAAATCCATTTCAGTTTGGATGTATTTGTGTAGATCTCCATGGTATTTCAAAACCAAATGTCGTTCGAAGTCTTTGATACCCAGATTGGTGCACAAGATATGGAAGGTATTGGTAAAATCCATAACTTCTTGGCCCCTCTCTTGCCACAGTGTGGTCCATCTCATGAACTGGTCGTCATAATTTCCAAAAGAGTAATATTGTTCCTTTACTGCATCCACAAAAAAATACCAAGTGGGCTCAACCCCATATTTTCCAGACTCCTATGTGAAAATTTTCTTCCAGTAAGTTTCCCACCAATGTTTGACATGGAGGAGAGCTTTAAGGAGTGTGAAGGTGATCTTTTCCCTGTTGGAAAAATTATAAATAGAGAAATAACCTTCTAACAGATTTAACCATTTTTCTAGGGCATCCTCATCTATCTAACCTTCAAATACGGGAATATCAAAATTAACCTGTACCTTGAAAGGAGAGGTGCTTCCAAAGTGGTTGTTTGATGAAGATGCACCTGTTTCTATCGATAGGCATTGAAGGATGTGGGAAAAATTCTCCATCATTTCATCCCTCTGTCACGTGAGATCTTTCTCAAGCAAGACATTGATAGAATCATCTGCTTTGTCGTTTTTATTTTCTTCCATCATGGAGGGTTTCTTGGGAATGTGAGAGAGATTTTATTCAAGAGATACAAACTCGAGACCCAACCTTCTATACTCAGACCTCGTCGGGGACATGCACTAAAAAAAATGATCAAGAGCAGCTTGCTATGATACCACTGATCCATATTATTTTCGGCACGATCTGAGAGCGAAGATATAATAAAGAAATGTACAGAGATATATCAAATATCCAATAATATAACAGAAATGTATCATAGATTCAACCATAAACATAGAGATACAATAATACACAATTGTCTATTAATGAGAGAAAATGTACAAAGACTGTAAAAATACAGAGTGAAAGACTCGCTAGAATGGTGGCAACTTATCTCTGAGAAGAGATGTGTCTGCTACTCACATTCATAAGAAGATGATTTTACAATGATGCTCCAAATGAATTTTTATCATAAATAAAATCCAAAACCCTAACCTCGAAATATGAAAAACCAACAATTTTTTGGACCCTGTTTTGGGTAGTTTGGTGTATCAACTTCCCGAGGGTGTAACTTTGGCATATGATCTCCATTTGGGACGCACGATAGATCATTGGAAATGTATCGTCGAGGAGATTCATTTATGGGGCTCATTCAAAGCCTTTGGAAATCATTGAGAATATCGATCCAAAAAAACCTTCATTTAGGCCCTCAAAATGGCCCCGAAAGTTAAAAACCGCTACAAATAGTAAATTACCAAAATTGCCAGAAATCTATTTTGAGCCAGATGGAAAAGGTGGGTGGCCACCAATATCCACCTGGATCAATCCTCCCTCCTTAGAAAGAAATGGTATCCATTGCGTTGAGTGCCCAGGGGAGAGGGAAAATCATTTGTTGAATCTGCATCTTGATGAGCTGCTTGCCTTGTTGGAGAAGTTGCTCTGCTTAGCTTGTTGAAGGTTGTCACGAACATGTAGCTGGAAGGGTTGGAACTTATTAACCAGTCTGGCTACATGATATGCCTATGTGTAGAAGGAATATTTACACTTTGCTGTAGGCTTTTTGACCTGCTTCTGTTGGATAGAAGATTCTTGGGCCGCGCCTGTAGTTGTTGCAGTATCCTTATGTTCACCTTTTGAACATATTGTGAAGAAGCTAAATTTTGTATTATGAGATACTATCTTGCGGCATTGTTTAGGTGGATCAGTAGTCAGAACTACCTCTAGTATTCTATAGAGATGACCCCCCAGAGAAACAATAACATGGAGGGGTCGAGACTCATAAACAACATGGTGCTTACACATATATGGGTTTCCCAAGATAACATCACAGACATCTAGTGGGGAAACATCAAATAATACCTCATCCTTGAAGGGATGGATGCTATATCATAATAAAAAATATTGGCTGACATGAATATCTTATCCCTGGCGAAGCCACCCAATGTTGTATGGTTGCGGGTGTGGTGTTGTCGACAATCCTAACTGTTTGATCACCTCTGCTGAGATGAGGTTCTTCTGGCTTCCACTATCAACAATAAAATGCAGCGGGGTCCCCTTCAACCACATTTGTGAATGAAAAATGTGCTCCCCCTCTTCAGGATTTGTTGGTTCTTATTGTTGAATTGTTGCAGTCGCAACAATAGCAGTGGGGTCTGCGTCGATGATCTGTATTTTACCAGTATTTTCAGAATGAGATTTTGAATCAGGGTTCAACTCCTTGTCTTTGATCGCAGCCACCAATGACTGTTTTGAGTGGCATTCCTCGGTGTTGTGTCAGAGGATTTTGTGGAAATCGCACCATTTTCCGCTGTCCTTCTTTGTCTTTCCGTGACCCTTCTTTTCATGTGGCTTGGAATGATTTTCAGGATACTATTTGTTAGGGCCGTCTTTATCATACTTTGGTTGTTGAATATTTGCAGATCCAAACTCCCATTTGTTCTGGTGCTTACATTTCTTCTCAATTTTAACAACATATCATTAAGCAACACTGAGTGATGAGATGTCCAGAAAATCCATTTCAGTTTGGATGTATCTGTGTAGAGCCCCATGGTATTTCAGAACCAAATTTCGTTCGGAGTCTTTGATACCCACCTTGGTGCACAAGGTATGGAAGGTATTGGTGAACTCTAGAACTGCTTGGCCCCTCTCTTTCCGTAGTGTGGTCCATTTCATGCACTGGTCCTCATAGTTTCTAATAGGGTAATATTGTTCCTGTACGACATCCACAAAAAAATCCAAAGTGGGCTCAGCTCCATATATTCCATACTCCTCTGTGGAAATTTTCTCCCCGTAAGTTTCCCACCAATGTTTGACATGGGGGAGATCTTTAAGGAGTGCGGAGGTGATATTTTCCCTATTGGAAAAATTATGAACAAAGAAATAACCTTCTAACATATTCAACCATTTGTCTAGGGAATCCACATCTATCTGACCTTCAAATATAGGAATATCAAAATTAACTTGTACCTTGAAAGGAGAGGTGCTTCCAAAGTGGTTGTTTGATGAAGATGCGCTTGTTGCTATTGGTAGGTGATGAAGGATGTGGGAAAAATTCTCCATCATTTCGTCCCTCTGTCGAGTGAGATCTTGCTCAAGCAACAAATTGATAGAATCGTTTGATTTGTCATTTTTATTTTCTTCCACCATGGAGGGTTTCTTGGGTGTGTGAGAGAGATTTTAGTCAAGAGAGACAAGCTCGAGACCCAAATTACTATATGCGGACCTCATCGGGGAAATGTACTGAAAAAAATGATCAAGAACAACCTGCTTTGATACCACTGATCCAGATTATTTTCGGCATGAAATGAGAGCAGAGATATAATAAAGAAATGTGTAGAGATATCTCATATATCCAATAATATAATAGAAATGTATCATAAATGCAACCATAAACACAAAGATACTGTAATACATAATTTTCTATTAATGAGCGAAAATGTACAAAGACTATAAAAATACAGAGTGAAAGACTCACTAGAATTGTGGCAGCTTATCTCTGAGAAGAGATTTATCCTCTACTTGCATTTGCAAGAATATGATTTTACAATGAGGATCCAAAAGCCTTTTTATCATAAAGAAAATCCAAAACCCTAACCCTGAAAGATGAAAAGCCAACAATTTTGTAGACCCCGTTTTGGGTAGTTTGGTGTATCAACTTCCCCGTGGCATAACTTTGGCATACGATCTAAGTTTGGGGTACACGATAGCTCGTTGGAAAGGTATCATTGAGGGGATTCATGTAGGGGGATGAATCAGAGATTTTTACTATCATTGATAAGCTATATCCCAAAAAACCTTCATTTAGGACCTCAAAATGGCCCTAGAAGTTAAAAACTGCTAAAAATAGTAAATTACCAAAATTGCCAGAAAAATGTTTTGAGCTAGTTGGAAAAGATGGGTGGCCACACATATCCACCTGGATCAATCCTCCATTATTAGGAAGCAATGGTATCCATTGCGTTGAGTTCCTGGGGGAGAGGGAAAAACGTTTGTTGAATCTGCATCTTGATGAGCTACTTGCCTTGTTGGAGAAGTTGCGCTGCTTAGCTTGTTGAAGGTTGTCACGAACATGTGGCTGGAAGCGTTGGAACTCCTTAACTAGTCTAGATACATGAGATGGATGTTTTTAGAAGGAATATTTACACTTTGCTGCAATCTTGTCGACCTGGTTCTATTGGATAGGAGGTGCTTGGGCCAAGGCTGTAGTTGTTGCAGTATCCTTCTGTTCACCTTTTGAACATATTGTGAAGAAGCTGAATTTTGTAATATGAGATATTATATTTCAGCATTGTTTAGGTGGAATAGTAGTCTAAACTACCTCTGGTATTCTGTAGAGATGACCCCCTAGAGAAACAATGACACTGCAGTGTCGAGATTCATAAAAAACATGGCGCTTCCACATATATGGTTGGCCCAAGAGAACATCACATACATCTAGTGGGGAAAAATCAAATAATACCTCATCCTTGAAGGGCTAGATGTCGTATGACAATCGACATTGTTGGTTGACATAGAGATCTTTTCCCTACCTAAGCCACCCGATGTTGTATGGCTACGAGTGTGGTGTTGTCGACAATCCCAACTGTTTGATGACCTCTGCTGAGATGAGGTTCTTTTGGCTTCCTCTATCAACAATAAAATACAGCGGGGTCCCCTTCAACCACATATGTGAATGAAAAAGGTCCTCCCCCTCTTCAGGATCTGTTGGTTCTTCAAGTTGAATTGCTGCGGTCGTGACAATAACAGTGGGGTCTGCATCGATGATCTGTCTTTTACCAGTATTTTTAGAATCATATTCTGAATCAGGGTTTGACTCCTTGTCTTTGATATAGGCCACCAATGATTGTTGTTAGCACTAGAAGTCACCTTATGATTTCTTAGAAGGTAAACCCAATACCCATTAGTTTATAAGTAAATTGTAATTAATTTTTTGAGTGATCAAAATGGACGAAACTCAATGAGAATAATGTTCTAACTCAGAAAATTCTGGGTAGGCATGCATAAACAATTGAGGTCTTGAATCAAATTCAGTCAGTAAGTTGTAGTAATGGTGAGTAGGAGGAAGAACTGGTGAGAAAATGTAGAGGTCTTCCATGGACATCAGGTCTTCCAACAGCCTAGAGAAGAAAAACTCAGAACACAAGATCCTCCTGGATTCAAAGCTTCAAGAAACTAAAAAATGCTATAACAGTACTGTAATCAAACATGTATTACAATACGGTAAAAAACAATCCATATGAATCATTCAATCATAAACTATTTTAGTTTTAGAGCCAAAATAAGATGGAGTGAGAAGCTGACTTAGATTAATTAAGATGTCTCAAAAACAAATACATAACCAGAGAACAAGAGTTCTTTATAAAAAAATTACAATAAGGGAGCCTAGCTCAACCATTCGACCTTAACAAAATATCAAAACTGCTTATATATAGGCAGAATGCTGCAACCACCATGACTGTGATCATACCCCTGCATTCAAAGCTTCTATTCGGCACCCGCTATGCCAGACTGTGTAGGCCTCCTTCGTCAGACGTGGGATAGGCGCATTTATGCATTTTACAGGAAAATCCATCCAGGAGGGAGTTTTGATGGACAATTTGCCTTCACTTCTGCTCTCTGTAACGTCTTTCATTTATGGGGTGAGGCGAGGTCTCAACTGCCACCTCTATCTTCAATAACTTCCTTCTTTGGGATTGGGACGAGGCCTAATACCCATGAATGTTTCTAGGTGGTGCCCACGATTTCTATGAGTCAATCTTGGCTTCTTGAGGCTTTGCTGCTCCTCCTCTGCAATCAATACAAGCACTTTCACCCCTTTGGTGTGGCTCTCTTCCATAATCCTGACCTTACATGTGACCTTGGGCTGTGACCTAGAGCTTACACTTCAAAGGCATTTCGGTACTTCGCTTACCAAGAGTTTCCATACTGCTGACTTCAGAATACCCGAACCGTAAAACCACAAAATCGTCGATACGGTGCCATGTGCTCCATTAGTTTGAAAGACCTAGATCTATTTCATGATTTCATGACTCACACCAATTCTTGTGGCTCATTCAAAACCCCCGAAACCCGATTCCGCGAAATCGTCCTGCACAGATCAACGGTTGGATCTGCTTTAAAATTGACGGCCAGGATGCTTCCTCGAAGGCCTCAAGTCGCCATCCCTACGCACTGAGTGCTAAGCTTCCTTCTTGTACCTATTCACCATAAGACCAAGGGATATGACCATGGGCCCAAACTTCCCAAGGCGTTTCGGGGCTTCGCTTATCGGGAGTTTCCATACTCCTTACTTCAGAATTCCCGAACCGCGAAACGACGAAATCGTTGATCAGGCGCCACATGCTCCATTAGTTTGAATGACCCAGATCTATTTCATGATTTCACGACTCGCGACAATGCTTGTGGCTCATTTCAAAAACCCCAAAACCCAATTCTGCAAAATCATGTAATCCACTTCCATCTGTCCCCACAGGATCAGACGACTCCCACGAATCCCGGGTTTCGGGACTTTGACATATCGACAATCGACACATCAGGTCCTTGACCACTTCAGGCTTCAGCACTTCAATAAATTCATGTGCTTTTCACTCCGAAACTCCCAAAGCTCAATTCCCTGAAGGCTTGGATCGACTGCCACTTGTCCCCATCAAAGATCAATGACTCATGCTTTCTTCGAGGCTTTTCTCTGGCTCTATACTCCCCGTAACTATCGGAATCTGAACACCTCTGAACCATCGATCTGAACTGCCCGATGGATCTCCATCATTGGAAGATAAGCTTGTCCGCTTGTTTGTATTTTAGGCTCGAAAATGACTTCTATGAAAGCTGCATTTTGTGTTCATGGCTGCGGCCTACAAGATCAAAGATTTGGATGATTGGATGTGAATTGAAAATCAGAGAGACCAGGGCACCCAATCAAACAAGGTCAAATAGAAAATGACTTCATCGATGGAAGGGTAAAATAAACTTCAAGACTTGGCCTTGGGAAAAGGATAGAGACAGGGAAAAAATTCAGACTTAGGTAGAAAACACAACCAAATAAGACTCTGTCAAATTCTGGCATTAACATATAGGCTCCATGGGGGATAGAGACCTCCCTGTGAGGCTCTAAGAACTCCTTTCTCTAGTTTCAGTGCCTTAGTAGTGGGATGTGGAGTCATTTACAAAAAACCAAAATAAAAGGAAAAAAATATTTAAAATGTCATGGGAAGCCAGTAATGGCTTAAACAAAAAATTTCTTCAGGAAATGCCCATATATAGGGCTATCAAAAACTTCGACATCCTCCAAATCCTATAGTTTGTAAGTGTTCTTTGAAAAAACCTAATAAATTTTGAAGGGGCCGACCCATAAGGCCTCAAACTTACCATGCTTCCCTTTTTCTTGCCTAGGTGCATCCCATTTGAGTACCATATCTCCCAGTTGGAAATCCTCTTTGTTTCCCTTCTTGTCAAAAACTTGCTTGATCTTCTGCTGATGGTCATATGCTCTGTTTAGTAGTTTCTCCCTATTCTGCTGCACTTCTACCAACTGCTGAATTCTCCTTATCATATCGTTAGGTTCTCATTGGTGGTATTGGAAGAATTTTGCCACCGGCAAGGCACACCGAGAAGGAAATATGGACACAACTCCATACACAAGTTGGAAAGGAGAGACACTAAGAGATCTCTTGGTTGTCACTCTGTCTACCCATAAGGAAAATTTAAGCTTTGAATCCCATCCCCTTTTGTTGTCCTCTAACAATCTTTTGATGATATTGATAAGGCTCTTGTTAGAGTATTCTTCTAGTCCATTCCCTTGAGGATAATAAGGAGTGGAGTGAATTAATGTGAATCCAAACTGTTCACAGAACTTAATCAGTGGTTCAGCTTTGAAAGCCGCAACATTATCGGTGATAATTATTTTTGGACAACCAAATATTGCCATAATATCCTCAAGAAAACTAGTGATTACTTTGTGTGAAGCATTTATTATGGGGATGGCCTCTATCCATTTAGTAAAGTAGTCTGTGGCAGTTAAGATCCATCTATGTTGACCACTTGAAGCAGGATGAATTTCCACAATAAAATCTAGGCCCCATTGTTGAAAGGGTCTGGAAGTTACCACAGGCTTTAATGACAAGGACTTGAGATGATGCTTCCCAGAGAAGTTTTGACATTTGACACATGCCTTGATCTTAGCATAAACATCAGTGAAAAGACTGGGCCAAAAATACCTAGCCCTGAGAATCTTGTAGGATATGGTTTTCCAGAAGTGATGCCCCCCACATAAACTGTTATGAAAATCATACATAATCCTTTGGGATTCCTGTGGGTCTAGGAATCTTAGAAACACTCCTAAAGGGTCTTTCCAATATAAGATTTGATTAATAAGACAATATTTAATTGATTTGAGCTTCAGATCTCTTACCTTTCTCTTCTCCATGTCATCAGGAGGCTGTAATTTCTGAAGAAAAATTATGACATCCTTGTACCAAGTGCATCCTGCCAGTGGGGGTGTGGCTTGAGAATCTTCATCAGACAACTCAGCTTGCTGAGTTCCTAAACGACTGTTGATGAAATTTACCCCCAAAGATTTGTAATTAGATTCATCCAGCAACCTAGCTAAACCTTGACCTTTAACCAACTTGGTGGGCTTTATCTCAAGATCAAATTCAAGGATTTTGGCAATCCACTTGCTCCTTCTTCCATCTATGTTAGGTTGAATGAGGATATCCTTTATAGAAGACGAAGGGACATATGCAATGACCTTTGAATATAGCACATAAACTCTGAAAGTTTTGAGAGCTTTAACCAAAGCATAGGCTTGCTTCTCTATGATGTCATATTTCAGTTCAACATCTCTCAATGCCCTACTGAAAAAGGAAATGGGCTGCTCCAACCCCTCATCATTTTTCTATAATAAAATAACTACCACTGTGTCAAATGAAGCAAAAGAAAAAATATGAAAATCCTTGGAGTAATTAGGACTGATGAGCACAAGGGCTTCGATCAAGGCCTTCTTTATTTTCTCAAAAGAGTTACAGGATTTGGCAGTCCATTTGATTTCATTTCCTTTTCTCAACATGGATGTAATCAATTTTACCAACTCAACAGAATTTGAAACAAACCTTCTCAAGAAATTAAGTTTTCCCAAGAAAGATTGAACCTCTTTCTTGGATCTGGGGAGCGACAAAGTTTGGATGGCTTCCACCCTACTTGGATCAATTCTTACCCCATCAGCTGACACAATGTGTCCTAATAATTTTCCCTCTTTCATGGAAAACAACAACTTTTTTGGATTTAAAGAGAGACCAAATCTTTTGCATTTAAAGAAAACCCTCTTTAAGTGATCATAATGTTCTTTATCAGATTGTGAGAAAACTATTATGTCATCCAAATAAATGACTACAAGCTTTTCCTTCTCCCCAATAAAGGCTATGTCCATAGCGCATTGAAAGCTTTCTCCAACGTTCATCAATCTAAAGGGCATTTTAGCGTACAGGAATGTAGTCCAAGGAGTGGTGAAGGCTATCTTCTCTCTGTCTTCAGGCAAGATAGAGACCTGATTGTATCCAGAAAAAACCATCAATCATGGACATCTTGGATGCACCTGTCATTCTCTGTAAAATATGTTCCATTTGTTGGATTACTGAGAGGGGGGGTGAATCAGTAATAACGTAATTATAATCCTTTTTCTTCAAATGTTATATCAATGTAGAATTATTATCCAATAATGAGCAGTAATAAATAAACAATCACACACATGCACAGTACACCA
>ML777717.1:629617-644480 GCA_009831015.1 Picea engelmannii
TTTCGTCACCTTGGTGAGCAAATAAGAGGTGCTTACATGCCTAGTTGGGTCTTGCTGAGCATGACAGCTGTAGAGGAAAGAGTTAGAGAAAGAAAAACAAAACTATAAGCAAGAATTAAACTAATACAAACTAAAATCATAAGAATATGGGTATAGAGATAAAAAAACACAAAAAGACCAATATCACCAATGTTTTTAGGCTGATCTATTGATGAAATCAAAGCACAATGAAGAAAGGGTACTATGAGTCCCTTCTTCCTCCAAAGGAAGGCTCTTGGACCCTCACAAACTTGCTCTCCTTACAACAAGAAAAATGAAAATGGTGATGAAAGAACTCCTCTGCAAATCCACTCAATGGAGAGGTGGATTGCTCAATGAAATGGTGCCAAAGTGATCTTGTCAAGGATGGAGTCCTTAAAACAATATAGGCAGCATAACATTACATGAAATTCCTTGAGAAAATGAGGTGCATTCATGGCTTTTTATAGCATTGCATTGGGTTATTGTGTAACTCCTTTGTAGTGTGAAAAGAGGCTCTTTAGGGCATTATTAGGTCTTTGACCAGCCTACCATTCGAATTCAGCTCAGATTTTGTTAGAAAAATAGGACCGCGGAGCAATAAAATAAAACAAATGCAGAAACAAAAAACAAAAAAGACGCACAATACAAGAGAGACACAGATTTACGTGGTTCACCCAGTGTGGGCTACGTCCACCAGAGAAATTGCCAGGTCCTTCCTTTATTATTATCCAGCAAATGAAGGGATACAACCTACAACAAAACCCGCTGTAACTTCCTCTTCTTTCTCTCACAGTCTCCTCTCTCAGAATACAATATTCACCCTTATACATAGCCGCAATACATTTCCCTCATAAAAGAGGGTTGCCTTCTAGGGAAAAAAACTCTAACATAATCTCTACCATTAGATCTGCGACCTTATAATGAACGGTCCAGATTTACAATGAAATTACAATATACTTTTATAAGGCAATTTTTTCTTCGGGGGCTTCGCCTTCGAACCCCCGCTAGGGGCCCGCTTGCCCCCAGACCCCCCAGCCGGGGGGATGGACCCCCCGGACCCCGCAGAGGGGGTACCCCCCCTCTGCACTCCCCCACGTGGAAGAGTGTACATACTTCTGGGGTGTAAATACTTCATGGGGTATAGACACAACTGAAAGCAAAGGACCTTTGCATCAGGAAGATAATCAGGCTCCACAACCAACAGATTTGAGGGTCAGATCGGCTTGGGAGCTGATCCATAAGTGGTTGGGAGGCCGACCACTTCAATAAATGCACCATTTAGGAGGTGCGTGGCTTTTTGTGCTAATAGCCGCTCATCGTGCGCATATGCACGCATGCAACGTTTCTGTTCCACGCATGTGCGCGCGCGCCCAACTTCTGTAAAGCACTCTTCAATTTTTCACTACTTGGTATAGTTTTTGACCTTTTTTTGAATGCTGTAAGATTAATCCAGGGCCATGAATGAATTCATTGTTGTTTGAAGATGCTGAGTTCTTGTCGCCATGTGCGGATGAAATTTCAGTGATAACAGTCTCATCATAATCTATCCCCTTGATCTGTGAGAAGCCCCGAGCCACAAACCTGGCCTTGTATTTATCCACACTCCCATCAATAGCTTGCTTTATCTTGTAGATCCATCTCGAACCTACCACTGATTTTTCGATTGGTCTTGGGACAATTTCCCATGCACTATTTTTGACAATGGAGTCATACTCCTCTACCATAGCATCAACCCAAGTGGTGTCCTGCACGGCTTCCTAAAAGGAAGATGGTTTAGTCACAATACATTTGCTCATGAGAGCCATGAATCCAACAAATCGATCAGGAGACTATCTCTATCTGCGCTGTGAAGTAGGGGCTCCTACATTCTGTGCAACATCTAGTCTCAATCTATCAGCTTCCGTGGTGCGCTTTCTTCCATTTCTGATGGATGGCTCTGCTTGAGTGGTTTCCTCCACTCCATGAACCTCTTCATGTGGCTGATCCACATCTTGAGACTTATCTTTGGGAACCAATAGTTCCTCTTCTGCATGCAAGTATAGCTCCCTCTCAAGAGACAACCGCATTTCCCCTCATCGAATTTTATATCCTGTCACATAATAGTCATCTTACTGTTCGACAAATACACACGATAATTATGGGGTGTTTCTGTGTACCCCAAAAATATCCCAACTTCAGCAGTCGGTTCCAGCTTCTTCCTGGCATCCTTGGTCACATGCACATAAACAGATGAGCCAAAATTTTTAAAATGAGAAACATCAGGTTTCTTACTAGTAAAAGCTTCTTGAGGTGTACTCATGCCAAGTACTCTATGAGGACAACAGTTCTACACATAAACCGTAGTATTGCATGCTTCTACCCACAAATGCATTGGTAGGCCCTGATCATAAAACATCGCTCGTGCTTCACCCACAATCGTTCTGTTCTTTCTCTCCGTGACCCCATTTTGCTGTGGGTTATGAGGTGCTATGAGTTCTCTTCGAATTCCTTCTCTGCTGCAGAAGTCTTTGAATTCATTAGAAATGTATTCTCCACCATTATCGCTCCTTAGAGCCTTCACTTGCTTCCCCGACTCTTTCTCCACCAATACTTTAAACTCACAGAACTTTGAGAATGTTTGATCCTTCTTTTGCATGAAAAATATCCAACATTTACGAGAAAAGTCATCAAGAAAAATAACATAATACCTATGTTTTGTTGTTGAAGCAACCGATAATGGTCCACACACGTCCGTGTGAATTCTCTCTAGGATCACCAAATCATGGTTCTCCTTTTCATGAAAGGTGGACTTTACATACTTCCCCAGGGTGCACCCCTTGCACTGATCTAACTGAGCAAGTGTTCCCCTTGGAAGTCCAGTAGATATTTGCTGCATGATTTTCAAGTCGCCATGATGAAGATGGCCCATTCTCCTGTGCCATAATTCACCCTCATCCTGGCTCACCACTTTTTCTGCCTTTCCTATCATGGCATTGCAGCCATCTACCTCCAACATGTAGATATTCTTAACTTGAATCCCTATCTTCTTGACTTGACCCATTGCTTTATGTCGCAGGTAGGCTTTTCCACTACTAAAAACAACATCATAGCCTCTGTCCTCCAACATTGTGACTGAGACCAAGTTTTTCTTCAAACCTGGAACATGCATAAAATTTTTCAATTGAAATGGTTTACCTGACTCCCTCTGAAAAGTAATGGTACCAATACCAGTTGCACTGTATCATCCATCGTCACCCATCTCTATATGCATTCTAAGATCTTTCTCCTCCAAGTCAATGAAAGACTTTTTATCTCCCATCATGTGGAATGAAGCACCACTATCCAAATACCACACCGATCCCGATGCACTTGAATCCATCCATGCGATCAAAGAAAATTCAAGTTCAAATTGTGAGACAAGAGCCTCACCAGTTGCAGCTCCAGCAACCGTCTTGTTCTTCCTCTTCCGTGGACAATTAGTAGCGATATGCCCATGTTCGTGACAGTGAAAACACTTCACTTTGGACAAATTCATCTTCTTGACTTTAGACTTAGATTTTGGATGGAATTTATTCCCTTTCCCTTTCCTTGCCTTGGAAGTCAAATAAAAATCCTCTTCATCATCATGCTTTGATGAAGATCCATCTCTGGTGTTCCGCCTGAACTCCTCTTGCACTAGATTTGACCATAGTCGTTCCCAATTGACAATTTTTCCCTTCCATTGATAGAGTCTTGATAACTGTGCCAACTCTTGGGAAGTCCTAGGAGTGCCAAGCTCACCAAATCATTAACGACGACTGTTATTCCCACACTTCCAAGCTCATCCCGACATTGGACAAACTTCGTGAGATATTTTGGAATGGTGTCGCCCTTTTGCATCTTGATCTTCCTGAGTTTATCTTTGAGCACCAATTTCCTATGGTTGCTACTGTTTTGGAACAGATTCGTCAAAACCTTCCACATTGCATGTGGTGTGGTTTTCCCATGGAGACTTGAGACAGTGTGGTCTCGTACTCCCTCCAACAGAATCCTCCTAGCCTTTGCCACTTTCTTTTTCCATGCATCAAGATTTGCAGTGTCTATCGCATCCAACTTAGGAACACATCTAGCAATGTAATCCTTCAATCCATTGTCTTCGAGTACTGCTTCCATCTTGTCCTTCCAAGCAATGTAGTTAGAGCAGCCCTCGAGTGCATACTCCAACCTCAAGCCATTGAAAGACATTTCGATCTTGAATCAATTATTGCACCAAGAAAATATTTCAAATTCAAATGTTATCCAACCAAAAAAACTCAATTGTTGCAATCCCTCTTTCCCTGGGAGGTTTGCACCCCACCTGAGAGCATCCCGAGGGAAGTTCACACCCTGCCAATGTCTAGCCTGTGAACTCTCTGAGGAAGTTCACACCCTGCTAGTGTATAGCCTGTGAACCTTCTGGGGAAGTTTGCTCTGTACTTCACTGTGGAGTGAGGGAAGTTCACACTTCTCCCTTAAGCAGCCCGGGAGAATGTCAATGAAGTTCGCACCCTGCCTTTGAGTAGGGTGCGAGAATTTATTCTTTGAGAACTAAGTGTAGTCTACAGTACTAAAGTTTGCACCCTGCTAGAGACGGGACCCGCGAGAATGAAATTATGTTTGCACCTCACTTCTGTAGCTCTGTGGCCTTCGTTGCTCTGATACCATGTAGAAATTTCAATACAAATTAAGTATTTCTTGCGATTCTCCTGATCTAACAATTATACGCCACTGTTAAATACGAAATTGCTTCTACTATTATTCTTGCAGAAAATTAAACCACGATCACAAGCACAATCACAAAGTTAAATATCAAGAACACATAACACATAAGTTTTTACCGGGAAAGCGTAAAGCTAAAAACCCCACTATCATATATTATGTATATCATGAATCATGAAACAATCTCATACAAAACTATAATTCAAGAGCTCTCAGTACAATACAATCGTCTCGCACTATCATACGGGTAAAATCATGAAGATGGGTAACACTTTTGCTTGTTTTATGACAAAAAAAAAAGTATTTTCACAAGTTCTTCAACTTCCGGCATACAAAAGTATTTTTTTTTATTTAGAATTTCACTTTACAGTAAAAACAAAACTTTTGAAGAATTTTGTTATCATTCCAATGACTATTTTTCAATTTTTTTTTTATCAAGATTTGATATGTCAATTTGACAATTGTTTAACAGTATGTTCCTTAAACATGAAAGGAATGATAATGAGTTATTGTTTTCCACAACAATGTATCGATTATTAAACTGATGTTTTTAAGAAATGAAATATACTGCAACAATCCACAGAGACTCTATTTTATTATGACTATAATTTTGAATCTAACGGATGAATATTATAATTTATAGAAGTTTTTGAAGTTGACAAAGATGAAAATGTTGCAGATTTTAAACACATGTTTTTCTACGCCTTGTATCTATCTTAATTTTTACTTAAAAGTAAAATATAAAAATACCTTTTGAAGAGAACAATTTAAGGATTATGAATATAAATTTTTCATAATTTTCCACGATGTATTTTTAGAGATATGGATTTTTCATTTCACCAAATCATAATCTCACCTAAAAATATTATGCAGTAGTTTTTTTATAAAATTAAATAAAATTAGATAAAAACAATTAAAATGAAAACAAGTTATACCCAATGAAAGTAGATTCAATTTTAAAATTGTTTGTATCAATTTTGAAACTAAATTCTGAGTATTTGTAGGAGTCTTCTACCTCCAAAGATGAAGTAAGATGGAGAAAATTTGTTGTTTTCTGCAAACAGTCCCATTTTCAGGTTTTCCGCCGAAATATTCTTTCGGTCAAAACCTAGTTTTTAACGGAATCCATTAAAAATAAATGTTTCAGCCGAAAAGACTTTCGGCCGAAATATGCTTACCACGAGAAAATAATTCATCTGAAAAACATTGTACACGAATTTCAAGGGTGCTGTTAAATTTGATGTGCAAATTTTTGGCCGAAAAAATTCCTAACAACATTTTTTCGGCCGAAAAATTGCCACTAGAAATTTTGGAGACCCGATTGTCATGAAAGTGTTACCTAGCTTCATGATTTTACCCATACACAAATCAACAAATACACGTGCCAATTCTCCGTGTCTAGATAGCTTGCCTCCTCTGCACAATCTCTACATTTCGAATTTTCACAATGATACAAATTGCCTAGTTTGCACATGCTCATAAGAATATTCACTGCATGTGTGATCAAATCACAATTGATAGCCAAACTGTCCCTTTCACCTGTTATCTCAACTGGGTCTCCACTAGATCTGACATGCATGTAGTTAACCATAGTGAATCTTCAGTTGCAAGTGAGTTCACTGATTTACTGAACTCTCACTAGTGCATGTTTAGTTGCAACTAGTACAATTGATCTTAACTCACTTAACTACACTTATAATTCTGTTACAAATCCAACTCACTCAGCTATGAATGAAATAATAGATTAATATTTATTGTCCAATTTATTTAAGGGAAAAGTAAATAAGACACATGTTTCTTGTTGACTTTGCAACATCCATGACCACACTCTTCATGGGAAACTGAAACAAGGTCACAACCAGGTCTTTAATGACCCAAGACACTTTAATTTCCTAGAGTCAAAGAATATAAATCCCGGCAGGCCTTTGTGACTTCTAATCCAAGTTCATCCATGACTTCTTTGGGCATGAGATTGTGAGAGGCCCTTGAGTCCATTAAACAGTTATGCAACACCTTATCATGTATGTTTAATGATGTATAGAAAGGAGGAGATGAATCATCCCTATCTTCTATCAAAGAACCTAATATGACTATTGGCTTTTCATCTTGAAGATTTACTCAATTGGTGGTATCAGGCAGCAACATTTTAAAAATATATATTTTAAATTCTTCATTCTTTATTAGTTCTAAAAATGGCACAGGAATCTTGATTTTTTGGATCTCATTTTCAAAGTTGAAGGAAGATGGAGATTTCAGAATCTTCTTTCCTTTTGGGATAGGGTCCTCAACCAAAATTGGGGGGTTTTGAGTAACATTTTCTTTGCTTCCAGCTGTCACATCCTTGGCATATTTTTCTATTTTTATGGGATGATCAGAAGCATAAGTCTTTCCCCATTTTCTTTTAGATCTTAGATCATATCCACTAGGATTCTCTTTTGCCTTCTCTCCCGTACTTAACTCATTTATTTGGTTATCCATCAAGGACTTCCCATATGATTATTGGGTTAAGTGAGGGGATGGAGGGTTGTCACCCAAGCATTGGATCTCAGGATCCATGTCTTCTTCCTCTTCATGTTCATCAGTGATCAAGTTATTCTAGAGAGGAGTTTGGATCTTCTTATCATCTCTGTCCCCGTTCCTTTGATATTTTTGGATGTTTTGAGGGGCATTAGTTGGTCTTCTGAAACCACCCCTGCATTCAACATTTTGGGGATTCCTATAATCCTGCTTTCCTTCTAACTCAATTTTTTCCATTCAAGCAGAAAGTGATTTTAGTAACTTGGTTACTTCATCCGTTTGAGGGGGGGTAGTAGAGGAACTGGAAGTCAGAGTTTTAGAACTTCCTTTTCTTCTATTTCTATCAGCCTTACTCCTAAGTTTGTCAGCTGCTAATATATTGGATTCCACTTCAAGGGCCGCATATTGCATATGAGCCAAGGAGGTATCTCTTCTTTCTCTCAATAGAAGACAAAAGTCGGGGTCAAAAGAACTAGCATAAGTCATCTTGGTAGAGGTTTATGTAGGTTTAACTTCAACATGAATCTTTTTATACATTTTATTAAACCTTTTAGAAAAGTCTAAAACAGATTCCCTCTCCTCTCTCTTAAGCGCTCCAAATTCTATAATATAATATAGGAGGTCATTTTTATTTCCCCAATGTCTTAGGAATGAATCATCCAAAGTAGCAATCCCGTCAATAGATCTAGGAGGAAATTCCTTGAACCAAACCCTGGCATCGCCATCAAAGATCTGTACAAAACCCCTCATCCACACATCTTCATTCTCGATTAACTGAATCTCTGCAAATGTATAAAAGGATGCAAGGTTCTCTTCCACATTCACATCTCCCTCTCCTGTGAACTGAGGCATGTATTTAAGGTAGTCTGTGGTTGGGAGAGCATTCAAAGGCTGAGGTAAAACCAGAGGGGCATATCTGGAAGCCAAAATATCAGCCATCCTGTTCCTAGGAGGATTAGCACCCACCATTTGGACCTGAACTATAGGAGAACCAAGAGGAGATGGAGTTCAGATAGGTGAGACTGGGGCTGTGCTTCTGGGAGAAAGAGGAAAAGGCTGAGCATTAGGAGATAAATATGAGGGGCTAGATGTAACATGGGTTTCCCCTTCTGTAGCTACAGTAACTCTAATAGAGGGAGGAGTAGTAAAGTTTGGAGTAGGAAAGTCTTCCAAGGTCAAATATCTCTCCTTCAACTTCACAACTTTGGGGGAGAAAGGGGTGTCAAAGCTCTCTCCTTCCAAACTAAAAATTGGAGGGAAGAAATTGGTAGGAAAAATCCCAAAATTTAAATTTCTTGAAACTCCAGCAGTTTGTATAATAGGAGAATTAGAAACAACTACTGGAGTTTGTAAAGAGGGATTATGAAAATTATTAGAAAAACTTGGTACAACAGTGGAGGTACCTTTTTGTGCGGTCTTTCCCTTTCTGATAATTACCTCTGGGTCAGCTTCAGGCGTTGCTAGAGGTAGCTATGGAGTAGACCTCGTGTGTTTGCCTTTGGAAGCCACAACTGAAACAGTGGAGTCATAACAATGGAGTCGCCAGGTGCACGACTGCAATCTTCGATGTATTGATTTCTGATGCACCTTCAGAATCAGTAAGCTTTATCATTCAATCCCAGGGAAAATCTTAAATTTTGTCCCTGACAACGACGCCAGAAATGTTATCACTAGAAGTCGCCTTTTGATTTCTTAGAAGGTAATCCCAGTACCCATCAGTTTATAAGTAAATGGTAATTGATTTTTTGAGTGGTCAAAATGGAGTAAACTCAATGAGAATAATGTTCTAACTTAGAAAATTCTGGGCATGCATGCACAAACAATTGAGGTCTTGAATCAACTCTAGTCAGTAAGTTGTAGTAAGGGTGAGTAGGAGGAAGAACTGGTGAGAAAATGTAGAGGTCTGTCATGGACATTAGGTCTTCCAGCAGCCTAGAGAAGAAAAAATTAGAACACAATATCCTCCTAGATTCAGAGCTTCAAGAAACTAAAAAATGATATAACAGTACTGTAATAAAACATGTATTACAACATGGTCACAAACAATCAATATGAATCATTCAATCATAAACTATTTCAGTTTCAGACGAAAAATAAGATGCAGTGAGAAGCTTACTTAGATTAGTTAAGATGCCTCAAAAACAAATACATAACCAGAGAACCATAGTTCTTTATCAAAAAATTACAATAAGGGAGCCTAGCTCAACCATTCGACCTTAACAAAATATAAAAACTGCCTATATATAGGCAGAATGCTACAACCACCATGACTGTGATCAGACCCTTGCATTCAAAGCTTCTAGTTATCACCTGCTATGCCAAACTGTGTAGGCCTCCTTCGTCAGACGTGGGACATGCGCATTTATGCATTTTATAGGAAAATCCATCCAGGAGGGAGTTTTGATGGATAGTCCTCCTTCACTTCTACTCTCTACAACGTCTTTCATTTATGGGGTGAGGCAAAGTCTCAACTGCCGCCTCTATCTTCAATAACTTCCTTCTTTGGGATTGGGATGAGGCATGATGCCCATGAATGTTTCTAGGCGGCGCCCACAATTTCTATGAGTCAATCCTAGCTCCTCGAGGCTCTGCTGCTCCTCCTCTGCAATCAATACAGACACTTTATCCCCTTTGGCATAGCTCTCTTCCATCAACCTGACCTTACATGTGACCTTGGGCTGTGACCTGGAGCTTACACTTCAAAGACATTTTGAGACTTCGCTTACCTGGAGTTTCCATACTCCTGACTTCAAAATTCCCGAACCACGAAACCGCGAAATCGTCGATTTGGAACCATGTGCTCCATTAGTTTGAATGAACCAGATCTATTTCATGATTTCATGACTCGTGAAAATGCTTGTGGCTCATTTCAAAACCCCTGAAACCCGATTCCATGAAATTGTCCCGCCTAGATCAACGGTTGGATCTGCTTTAAAATTGACGGCCAGGATGCTTCCTAGAAGGCCTCAAGTCACCAACCCTACACACTAAGTGCTAAACTTCCTTATTGGACCCGTTCACCATAAGACCAAGGGCTATGACCATGGGCCCAAACTTCCCAAGGATTTTTGGGACTTCACTTACCAGGATTTTCCATACTCTTGACATCAGAATTCCCGAACTGCGAAACCGTGAAATTGTTGATTAGGTGCCACGTTCTCCATTAGTTTGAATGAACCAGATCTATTTAGGGATTTTGAGACTCACGAAAATACTTGTGGCTCATTTAAAAAACCCTGAAAACTGATTCTGCGAAATCGTGTAATCCACTGCCATCTGTCCCCACAGGATCAGATAGCTCCCATGAATCCTGGGTTTCGGGACTTCGACATATCGACAATCGACACATGAGGACCTTGACTACTTCGAGCTTCGGCCCTTTGTGAAATTCACATGCTTCTCACTCCGAAACTCCCGAAGCTCATTTCCCCGAAGGCTTGGATCAACTACCACCTGTCCCCATCAAATATCAACGAATCATGCTTTCTTCAGGGATTTTCTCTAGTGCTATAGTCCGTGTAACTCTTAGAATCTAAACACCCATGAACCGTCGATCTGAATTTCCCAATGTATCTCCGTTGTTGGAAGATAAGCTTGTCCGCTTGTTTGTATTTTAGGCTCGAAAAGGACTTCTACAAAAGATACGTTTTGTGTTCATGGGTGCGGCCTATAAGTTCAAAGATTCGGACGATTGGCTGTGAATTGGAAACCAGGGAGACCAGGGCACCTAATCGAACAAGGTCAAAAAGAAAACGACTTCAACAGCAGAAGGGTAAAAAAAATTCAAGACTTGGCCTTGCGAAAATGATAGAGACATGGTAAAAATTCAGATTTAGGTAGAAAACACAACCAAATAAGACTCTGTCAAATTCTAGCATTAAAAATTGTTTTGAGCGATATTCCTCGGTGTTGTGCCAGGGGATTTTGTCAAAACCGCACCATTTTCGGTGTCCTTCTTTGTCTTTCCGTGACTCTTCTTTTCCTATGGCTTGGAATGGTTTTCAAGAGACTGTTTGTTAGGGCCGTCTTTATCATACTTTGGTTGTTGCAGATTTGCAGACCCAAACTCTCGTTTGTTCTGGTGCTTAAATTTCTGCTCGATTTTAATAACATATTGATAAGCAGCACTAGGTGATGAGATGGCCAGAAAATTAATTTCAATTTGGATGTATCTATGTAGAGCCCCACGGTATTTTAGAACCAAATGTCATTCAGAGTCTTTGATACCCATATTGGTGTGCAAGGTATGGAAGGTATTGGTGAGCTTTGGAACTACTTGGCCCCTCTCTTACCCAAGTGTGTTCCATCTCATTTACTGATCCTCATCGTTTCCAACAGGGTAATATTGTTCCTTTACCGCATCCACAAAAAAATCCCAAGTGGGCTCGACCCCATATATTCCAGACTCCTTTGTGGAACTTTTCTCCCAGTAAGTTTCCCACCAATGTTTGACATGGGGGAGAGCTTTAAGGAGTGCGAAGGTGATCCTTTCCCTGTTGGAAAAATTATGAACAAAGAAATAATCTTCTAACAAATTTAACCATTTGTCTAGGGCATCCGCATATATCTGACCTTCAAATACAAGAATATCAAAATTAAACTGTACCTTGAAAGGAGAGGTTCTTCCAAAGTGGTCGTTTGATGAAGATGTGCCTGTTGCTATAGGTAGGCATTGAAGGATGTGGGAAAGATCCTCCATCATTTCGTCCCTCTGTCACATGAGATCTTGCTCAAGCAACAGTTGATAGAATCATATGCTCCGACATTTTTCTTTTCTTCCTCCATGGAGGGTTTCTTGGGTGTGCAAGATCAATTTTCTTCAAGAGAGACAAGATCAAGACCAAACTTTCTATACTCGGACCTCGTCAGGGACATGCACTGAAAAAAGTGATCAAGAGCATCCTGCTCTGATGCCGCTGATCCAGATTATTTTCGGTAGGAATGAGAGTGGAGATATAATAAATCAATGTACAGAGATATCTCGAATATCCAATAATATAACAAAAATGTATCATATATGAAACCATAAACACAAAGATACAGTAATACACAATTTTCTATTAATGAGCAAAAATGTACAAAGACTGTAAAAATACGGAGTGAAAGACTCGCTAGAATGTTGGCAGCTTATCTCTGAGAAGAGATGTGTCCGCTACTCGCATTCGCAAGAATATGATTTTACAATGAGGCTACAAAGGCCTTTTTATCATAAATAAAATCCAAAACCCTAACCCTGGAAGATGAAAAGCCAACAGTTTTGTGGACCTCGTTTTGAGTAGTTTGGTGTATCAACTTCCCGGGGGCGTAACTTTGGCATACAATTTCTGTTTGGGGTGCGCAATAGCTCGTTGGAAAGGTATCATCGAGGATATTAATTTAGGGTTCTCAATCAAAGCCTTTGGCCATCATTGAGAATCTAAATCCCAAAAAAACTTCATTTAGGCCCTCAAAATGGCCTTGGAAGTTAAAAACTGCTAAAAATAGTAAATTATGAAAATTGCCAGAAAACTGTTTTGAGCCAGTTGGGAAAGGTGGGTGGCCACTGATATCCACCTAGATCAATCCTCCCTCCTTATGAAGCAATGGTATCCATTGCGTTGAGTTCCCAAGGGAGAGGGAAAAGCGTTTGTTGAATCTGCATCTTAATGAGTTGTTTGCCTTGTTGGAGAAGTTGCACTGCTTAGCTTGTTCAAGGTTGTCACGTACATGTGGTTGGAAGGGTTGGACCTTCTTAACTAGTATGGATACATGAGATAAATATGTGTAGAAGGAATCTTTACACTTTTCTGCAGTCTTGTTGACCTGCTTCTGTTGGATAGAAGGTTCTTGGGCCCAGGCTGTAGTTGTTGCAGTATCCTTATGTTCACCTTTTGAACAGATTGTGAAGAAGCTGAATTTTGTAGTATGAGATACTATATTGTGACACTGTTTAGGTGGACCAATAGTCAGAACTACCTTTGGTATTCTGTAGAGATGACCCCCCAGATAAACAATGACACTGCGGGGTCGAGACTCATAAAAAACATGGTGCTTCCACATATATGGTTGGCCCAAGAGAACATCACAGACATCTAGTGGGGAAAAATCACATAATACCTCATCCTTGAAGGACTGGATGCTATATGACAATCAACACTGTTGGCTGACATAGAGATCTCGTCCCTGGTGAAGCCACCCGATGTTGTATGGCTGCAGGTGTGGTGTTGTCGACAATCCCAATTGTTTGACGACCTCTACTGAGATGAGGCTCTTCTGGCTTTCGCTATCAACAATAAAATGCAATAGGGTCACCTTCACCCACATCTGTGAATGAAGAAGGTGCTTCCCCTCTTTAGGATCTTTTTGTTCTTCTGGTTGAATTGCTGTGGTTGTGATAATAAAAATGGGGTCTGCGTCGATGATCTGTCTTTTACCAGTATTTTCAGAATCAGATTCAGAATCAAGGTTCGGCTCCTTGTTTTTTGATCTCGGCCACCAATGACTATTTTGAGCAATATTCCTTGGTGTTGTGCTAGGGGATTTTGTAAAAATTGCACCATTTTCCAGTGTCCTTCTTTTTCTTTTAGTGACCCTTCTTTTCTTGTGGCTTGGACTAGTTTTCAGGAGACTGTTTGTTAGGTCCGTCTTTATCATACTTTGGTTGTTGCAGATTTGAAGACCCAAACTCCCATTTGTTCTAGTGCTTAAATTTCTGCTTGATTTTAACAACATATCGATAAGTAGCACCGAGTGATGAGATGTCCAGAAAATCCATTTTAGTTTGGATGTATCTATTTAGAGCCCCATGGTATTTTAGAACCAAATGTCATTCGGAGTCTTTGATACCCAGCTTGGTGCACAAGGTATGGAAGGTATTGGTGAACTCTGGTACTGCTTGGCCCCTCTCTTGCCGCAGTGTGGTCCATCTCATGTACTGGTCCTCATAGTTTTCAACATGGTAATACTGTTCCTTTACCGCATCCACAAAAAAATCCCAAGTGGGTTCAACCCCATATATTCCAAACACATCTATGGAACTTTGCTCCCAGTAAGTTTCCCACCAATGTTTGACACGGGGAAGAGATTTAAGGAGTGCGAAGGTGATATTTTCCTTGTCGAAAAAATTATGAACATAGAAATAACCTTCTAACAAATTTATCCATTTGTCTAGGGCATCCGCATCTACCTGACCTTCAAATACGAGAATATCAAAATTAACTTGTACCTTCAAATGAGAGGTTCTTCCAAAGTGGTTGTTTGATGAAGATGCGCCTGTTGATATCAGCATGCATTGAAGAATGTAGGAAAAATTCTCCATCATTTCGTCCCTCTATCGCCTGAGATCTTACTCAAGCAATAGATTGATAAAATCGTCTGCTCCGTCATTTTTATTTTCTTCCACCATGGAGGGTTTCTTGGCGTGCGAGAGCGATTGTCTTCAAGAGAGAAGAGCTCGAGACCCAAATTGCTATACTCAGACCTCATCGGTGTTGATTAAGGTTGGTTGTCATTGATGTCAACCCTTGAAGAAAGACCCATAGCACAAAGGTTTGGGTAATGGACCCAATAGTGTTTGATGTAAATATGAATCATTATTGTTTTTTCATGGTTGATAAGAAGTAAATATGGA
>ML777717.1:654025-670096 GCA_009831015.1 Picea engelmannii
CCCTTCTCAGTAATCCAACGGTCGGGGACATGCACTGAAAAAATGATCAAGAGTAGCCTGCTAAGATATCACTCATCCAGATTATTTTCGGCACAAAATGAGAGCGGAGATATAATAAAGAAATGTACAGAGATATCTCAGATATCCAATAATATAACAGAAATGTATCAGAGATGCAACCATAAACACATAGATACAATAATACACAATTTTATATTAATGAGTGAAAATGTACAAAGACTGTAAAAATACAGAGTGAAAGACTCGCTAGAATGGTGGCTACTTATCTCTTAGAAGAGATGTGTCCACTACTCGCATTCGAAAGAAGATGATTTTACAATGAGGCTCCAAAGGCATTTTGATCATAAATAAAATCTAAAACCATAACCCCGAAAGATGAAAAGACAACAATTTTGTGGACCACGTTTTGGGTAGTTTGGTGTATCAACTTCCCGTGGGCGTAACTTTGGCATACGATCTCCATTTGGGGCGCATAATAGCTCATTGGAAAGGTATCGTCGAGAAGATTCATTTAGGGGGATCAATCAAAGCCTTCAAATATTATTGAGAATATCGATCTCCAAAAATCTTCATTTAGGCCCGCAAAATGGCCCCAGAAGTTAAAAACTGCTAAAAATAGTAAATTACCAAAATTGTCAGAAAATTGTTTTGTGCCTGTTGGAAAAGGTGGGTGGCCACAGATATCCACTTGTATCAAATATTGTTATATTGTATATGGTTATATGAGCACATCTATTACTTTATAACAGTTAACACTAGTTTAACTAAAGAAAAATCCTATTTTAACTCAACTCAAATTTAGTAAGGTGTTGGCCCTTGACCACTTTTTGGGACAATCTTGGTTATATTTGACCATTTTTGGGACTTTGAAAGCTTGTTGAAGATGGAGTGAAAAACGAAGCAGATATTGCGGAATCTCAGCCCCTTTTTGGGTTCTTGGGATTATGTAACGGGAATGGGATGTCAGCCCATGGGTTTACCCATGCTTAGGCCTATTTTGTAATGTATAAATAGATATCTAGGCGATGTAAGAATAGACGGTGGATTAGTGCTAGTCAGTAGTAAGTTGCTAAGTGCAAAGAAGGATTTTAATTGCTTGGTGCATACTATGAGACTTGCTAAGCTAAGAGCAAGTCATTGTGGAAGACTGTGTGCTGAGGTCTACTCGGGGAAGGAGGATCTAGCGAGCTGCGCAGATCTCCTGTCCTATGCAGAATAGGATTTTGGTAGCTCTGTGCTTGTAACTGATTGAAGAAGATAATAAAGAAGAGAGTTGGTGGACGTAGCGCCAGGGTGGGGATGAACCACGTAAATACTGTTTTGTGTTTCTTTGTGCTTTATCTTGATATGTTTATGTCTTCTTTTGATAATTTCTTTGAGATTATTAAATAGATCTATTTATGCTGAGTGCTATCGATGTGTAGAATGTTATATGTTATATATGTGAACATGCTCAATGCTTGATTTGCTAGTTTTGATCTATTTACCTATGCTAAGTGCTTGAATATCATTGTGAATGTTGTGAAGCTCTATTTCATTAGCGAAGTAGACATTGATTGCATATCAAAGAACTAATGGTACTAAGTTCTCTAGTAAGTATTATAATCACAGATCTGTGTCCCAGCTAAGGTTGCAGACACCTGAGTCTTGCAAACACTCCTGCCTCTGCCTCAGGTGAGACTTCATCTACTTCGCAGGTGTTGCCGAAAGGGTCGGTAGTTAGGGCTTTGTTGGTGCGCTCTTGAGCGTTTAACCCTGGGTCTTCCCCTATGCCAACAAATGGTTCCGTTTCCAGGACCTGAAACTGTGATTGCTGGGAACTGAAGAAGAAGAAGCTTTGTGCAAAGACTTGATATGAAACTATGAAAGCTCTGTGCGTAGATCTGTCATTCTAGTGTGCAGTACTGTACTTAGCTTAAGAAAATCTGTTCTAAAGAAAGAGGTCCAATCCGAAAGAAAAGAGGTAAGATCTGTAAGCTCTGTGCTCTGAGAAAGGTAAGAACAGTGAAATTTTTTTAGATCTGAAAGCTTTGTGCTCTGTAAAAGTAAAATTAGTGGAAATTTTTGTTTCAAAGTATGGATCTAGGTATGTTTGATAGATTCTGTACTAGCTTGAAAACAAGGGCATTAATAGATGAAAGCAGATTTGATATGAGTAGATCTGATAAGAATAGTGAAATATATGTTATACCTATGCATAGAAAGAATGTTTGGACTAAAAAATGGATGTAGGATCCTAGAAATAATTTGTTGCAGGTTATCTCCTATGATCCTAGCGCACAGTATAGGAGAAGTTGGGGATAATTTAGATGAAAGAGAGGATCAACCCTCTGTTACAATTGCAGAAAACCTAAACATCTTGCTAAGGAATGCCCGGGGCAAAGACCTAGTTGTCTTTGTTGCAAAGCTATGGACCATGAAGTATTGGATTTCCCTAGAATGATTTCTAAGCTTGAAAGAATGAATCTGAATCAAGAAAACGCTAAAGCAGATCCATAAATAAACCTTGAATAATCACCGACATGTTAGTTTATCAAAGATATTCAAAGAGAAGGAGAAAATCGAAGTAAGAATAGGAGACTTCGACATTGACTGTGTTCTGGATGAGGAAACACAGGTGAATATCATGACAGAGAGAACTTGGGAAGCTATAGGGAGGCTTGCTATGATTCCTTCATGAGGGGGAATAGGTCTATTCAGAGGAAAACTAGTAAACCTATGCGGAAGGCTCGCCCGAATACCTATGAATGCCAATGGAACTTCGATAGAGGAAGATTTCGAGATTATTAAATTTATTGAGGACAATACCCTGTTTACCATGCTACTAGGAAAACCTTGGATTGAAAGAGATCAGGATAGAAGGAAAGAAGAAGAAGAGGTTTTGGAATGGAAGAAGCAAGAATTAAGAGATTTCATGGCTAAGAGGATCGCACACATTATTAAAGAGCATGAGACCAGATTGAAGCTATTTAACACCAGAAAATCAGATGTCAAAGTTACATGAACACTAGAAGAATCATAGAATATTAAATTACCTAGCCCAGACGAAGGAGAAATGTTACCCTTGAAACCTAGAAAATAATCTCAACAGCGCGAAGTGACTATGTCTAAAGAAGATAAGAATCAGAATGGAAAAACAAGTACCGAGATGAAGCTCACTGGAAAGAAGGCTAGAAAGCCAAGTAAGAAAAGGGATAATATTGAAAGGTCACAGAACGTTCCAGAGGGAACCCCACAGAAAGAAAATTTTCATAATTGGAGCTTCACCGGAATATCATAGCAACGACACATGGAACTTTGCCATGGAAAAGAAATATAGCCATTGGGAAAGATATATCCATTCGAATGATGCTCCGAATGGCTCGAAAGACATTTATGGCTCGCCACCACATCGTTAGACCATGCCATAATGAAAAGAATGGAGTTATTGAAGGCTTCATACCCATTGCAAGTAAACTGTTTCCGAGTTGCCTATTTATCCCGTCGCGCCATGCACAAAGAACACTTTTGCCAATTGTGAATTTGATCTTGCAGCCTTGATTAAGATTGTCCAGTGATCATTATGCCCTTGCCTTCTATCCTATTGTCATGCCTACATTACTTTGCGAACCTGATATATTTCTCCCGAGCGCGTATGTCCGAAGAGCTCACCGCCGAAGAAGAAGCTGCGACAGAAGTTTTGATCGAGTTGAGGACTGAAAGAACCATGTCAGAGAGAGGATTGTCTATAGGAGTACAAGCATCATCGATGAGAGGAGTGCAAGCCTCCTCGTCGACTACTCAAGCCAGACCATCCCAACCAACCGATGAAAAGTGAACTAAGGATAGAGACGATCTCGCGAACGCTAAGTTGATTCCCAGTATATTACCTACCTATATACCACCTCTGAGCGGTGCAGTAAACAAAGATAGTGTACCCCAATATTTTGACTACACTTTGATCACTGCATACCTCTCGAAGGGGATACGCATAGTCTGTGCAGACCAAGATAAGATTGAAGCTTTGAAGTTTAGCGACTTCAACCTTGGCGATAGGAAGGTGTACAACATGCTCACTCCATATAAATACCTGATGAATATGAAGGGAAAGAACTCAAAGATCATCCCTCAAAAGTGGACTATGGACCTCGTGCAGTCCACCCTGCTCAATGTCATGAATATTCCTCGCTTCGGATGACACCAAGAGGTGAATGCATGTGTCAAGCTGCTGTTGTCGAGCTACCACGACGGCTACTTATGGTTGAACCACCACATCACAGTCGATCTGACATTGATCCACATGATCATAGGGTTGAACATGCAAGGCCCTAACCCACAAGATTTTTACCCTGGAAGGACCACAGACCGAGCCCTAGCACAGAGGATCAAAGAGACTTATGGCGATGTCGAGAAGGGAACGTGAGGCTACAAGGTAGCTTCTATTTAGAATGGTGCAGTGCACCTCACTTGTCAATTGATTGCAGGGAAGCTAGTCTGAAAGAACCTACTGACCCAAGTCACCGACTTTGTAGTCGACCTCGTAGGGAAGTGCGTTGAAGGTCTACAAATGAATTGGGCGAAGTACCTAGAAAATCAGTTGGAACTTGACTGTAGAGAAGCACATGACCAAGGTTATGAGTTCCATTACAGTTGGTTTTTGGTCCTGATCGCATTCGTCGCATGGGATATGTTAGAAGGTTCGACCTTCCCAGATATCGAGCCTTTCGAACCTTTTGCTACAAAGTTCAGTACACTCTAGTACTCAACTGACATGAATAAGCAATGGCAGTCAAATGTCGTGTTCCATAAATATTACAACCAACTGAAGGTAGCTATCCAGTCCACACTATGCATCACTCTGAACACTCTCTACAGGTTTCGGGCATTGATGAAGTTCAACGCAGACTGACATTTCATATACATCATAGCACACACTGACGAGCACAAGCAACATATTCAGTCTTACTATAAGCTGACAGAAGAAGATCTGGAAGAGATCACCAAGGAATGGTCGACAAACCTCCTTCTTCCAGTAGATCCCACAGAGATGTCTGATTTAGACATTCCAAAAACTAAGCAGTATATACTTGAACCGAGTATGGCACAGAAGATCACCGAAATCCAAGATTTAATCAGTGCTTCAGTGAGAACTTCTTTCATTACACCAGAGAAAGAAGGTGATGGCGAAGATATAGATGGCATGAAAGCTGAACAGAAGAAAGGTGAGGTAACTTCGCCCACAAACAAGGAGGACCCCTCGAAGAAAAGGAAGGCTTCGCTTCCAAAACATTCTTCCCAGAAGAAATCGAAAGCACCTATAACCAAACTACAGACTACGCTTACTCCAGATGACTTCAAATTCATCGTAGTAACTATGAATGATATTGTGCTAGAGCTATTAGAGAAACAAGAAGCTAAGCAGAAGGAAATGTACAACAAAATTGAGATCGAACTCCAAGGAGTGCAACAGGCACTTTAGTCTAACCGCGTAGTCCCCACTGTGCCTCTATCAGTAGGAACACCAGAACTGGGAGATGAGCCAACTCAACTCCATAGAATTGCTGATACAGTCAAAGATAGACTTCGAAGAGCACAAGAAGAAGCAGAGCAAGCCACTCAGGCTTTGACACAAGTACAGGGAGTACTTTTCGAACAATGCAGTGCTACAGAACAAGAAAAGAGTGCTCTCCAAGTGAAGTGGAATAAAGAGAAAGAATAGCTATAGCAAGGAAAATAATAGTTGCTTGCGGAGCAACTAGAAGTAAAAACAATGGTCAACAAAGCACTTTGCTCTGTGACAATCATCGAGGTAAAGACCGAAGATGAAGTTCCACAGCAGGTGGTGCAACTTGAAGAAGTAATCCAGAAGCTACAACAATGCATAGCAGATCTAGATATCTGTGCAGTACCAGAGAATCCACAGGAGATAAGGGATCAAAGAGAAACAACTTCCCATAGCGCAGTGTACAGACTGAAATATCTTTCCTTGGAGTGCAAGCAACTGAGTAACCACAATGCCCAGACATATGAGAACCTCATTGAGAACCCAGAGTTACAGATATTGGAGTTGCAGCTCCAGGGAGAGAAGCAACATGCAGACACACTATAGGTGCAGCTGAAGGCTCTGTCACCTATGGAAAGAATGAAGAGATCTCAAGAGCAATGCACTACCCAGAAACAGATCCATACGATCCAGAGAAAAGTGATGGAAGTAACTCAACGACTTAAACCGGTACAAGATAAGGCATGCCAACTATTCATAGAGGTTGAAAGCTAAGGAATAGATCTATAACAGGTTGTCATCACAACAGAACAATGCCTAGAAGGGCCAGTAAACAACATAGTGATCCAAGAGTTCACCGAGCAAGAGGTCGTAGCTCAGTAGCAGGTCGAAGCAGGTCGAGCCAAGCTCGAGGTGTTCGAGGCAGAACTCGTCAGACTAGAGTGACTCAAGACAAGTCATAGGTGAGTGTTGGGGGAATTTTGGCCCTTAACCAAGTTTTGGGAGAATCTTGGTCATATTCGACCATTTTTGGGACTTCGACAACCTGTCGAACATGGAGTGCAAAACAAAGTGGATATTGCAGAATCTCGACCCCTTTTGGGTCCTTTTTGGGTTTTTGGGATTATGTAACGAGAATGGGATGTCGACCCATGGGTTTACCCATGCGTAGGCGTATTTTGTAATGTATAAATAGATATCTAGGAAATGTAAGAATAGCCGATGGCTTAGTGCTAGTCAGTAGCAAGTTGCTAAGTGCAAAGAAAGATTGTAATTGCTTGGTGCATACTATGAGACTTGCTAAGCTAAGAGCAAGTCATTGTGGAAGACTGTGTGCTAAGGTCTACTCGGGGAAGGAGGATCTAGCGAGCTGCAAAGATCTCTTGTTCTATGTGGAGTAGGGTTTTGGTAGCTCCGTGCCTGTAACCGATTGAATAAGCTAATAAAGAAGAAAGTTGGTGGACGTAGCCCCAGGGTGGGGGTGAACCACGTAAATACTGTGTTGTGTTGCTTTGTTCTTTATCTTGATATGTTTATGTCTTCTTTTGCTAAGTGCTTTGAGATGATTAAATAGATCTATTTATGCTAAGTGCTAACGGTGTGCATAATGTTAGATCTTATATATGTGAACATGCTCAATGCTTGATCTGTCAGTTTTGATCTATTTACCTATGCTAAGTTCTTGAATATCATTGTGAATGTTGTGAATCTATGTTTCATTAGCGAAGTAGACATTGATTGCATATTAAAGAACTAATGGTTCTAAGTGATATAGTAAGTATTATAATCACAGATATGTGTCCCAGCTAAGGTTGGAGACACCTGAGTCTTGCAACCACCCCTGCCTCTACCTCGGGTGAGACTTCATCTGTTTTGCAGGTGTTTCCGAAAGGGCCGGTAGTTAGGGATTTGTTGGTGCGCTCTTGAGCATTGAACCCTGGGTCTGCTCTTGTGCCAACATAAGGCATCAATTATTAATAAGAAATAAATGGAATAAATAGACAACTAGGAGCGATTTTAGGATGGGTGAGGGAAATTGAATTTTATTAAATTAAAATGTGGATATAATTGTGCAAATAGGGGAAAGGGTAACAAGTGTAAGGGGGAAATAATTCTAAATTATTTTAATTAAAAAATGAATTAATTGTGCAAGTGGGGATGAGTTATGAGAAAATTCTATAAAACAAATGGCTTAGATGAGAAATGGATCACATGGGTTATGGGTAAAGTTTTGCTGCAGAAATTTTGACTGGTTTTACTTGTGAGAGTTGGGATATATAGCTTGGGAGAGAGTGGTGGATCTACCTTGCGAGGCAAGCTTGGAGCTAGAGGATTTCTGGTTGTGGGAGCTAGAGGATTAATGGTTTTAGAACAAAATATAATTGAAAATGACACATGTATTTCCGATGAGAAATATTAAATTAAGAACCTACAACTATCTATTGGCGATTACAAATTCATTGGTCAATTCAATGTGGTATCAATGTATCAAGACATTGTTGATATAATTCTAGGGTCAACTTGGGTAGATATATTGGGTACTTTTGTTTTCAACACAAGGAGAAAGTTTTTGACATTTTCTTATAAAAAGAAGAAAATCATGTTACAGGATGTTATGATGAAATCGATTTCAGAAGTTTCATCATTAGAAGACCTGAAGGACATATAAGAAGTGATCTTTCAAGATAACCAAAAGTTAATACAAAAGTTCCAATATCGACAGAAAGAATGGGACAAGATCATCATTGAAAAATACGAAGAGATTTCCTGCCTAAGAAATCATAATAAAAAACTACTTGCAAAAATCATGAAGTCCAAGGAGAAGAAGCGGTGTTTTCAAAAGTTTGAACAAGAAAATTAAGGTCTCAAAGAGAAATTAACCGAAGAAGAGGAAGAAAGCTCCTGCCTAAGGAACCTTAATTATAATTTACTAGAACAAATTAAAATCTTAAAGGATGAAAGAAAGAGAATCTAGAATAAAAAAATAAAGATGACAAATCAGAAGATAATAAAGAACTTTTACGATTAAAATGACATAATCATGATTTACTAACACAAATTAAAAAACTTAAGCATGATGAGAAGTATTTACAAGAAGAGCTAGACCAAAAAACATCAATAGTCGATAAAGAGACAATGACTGAACCTATGGAGCTAGAGAAGTATTTAGATGTAAAAATCCCAAATCTGGATAAAGGAATTAATACAGATCTAGTCAACCTTACAACTCATATAAAGAGGTCTTCAAATGTCGAAGTAGAAACAATCTAGGGGTATGAAGAAGACTCAATTACAAAAGTTAATCAAGAAAAAATTACAAGTATACAAAGTAAAGATCAAGTTGCAAGGATGCCTTATTGACATCCTAATCACAAAAATCGATACTTCAGCCAATCAATATATCAATAGAAACAAATAACCGATATGTCGAAGAATATTACTTTCACTACAAGTGGGGGTCAAAGTAGAAGATCTCATAGAAGTAGAAATGTATCAAGTTCTTTCCAAGAACCATATAAAATCCCAAATCTGCAGAAGATCGAATTAAGATGGGCAGACTCCTTTACAATTTGACAATTCTGCTCAGCACTTAGAATATCCTATCATCTCAGGTCCTCAACGAATAATAAATCAAGAATGAAGAATCAAGAGACAATAATTACAAAGCCAGAGCAAGAGTTAAGTCTTTCATAACGTATGCTTTGAGGACAAAGCATTTTTAAGGGGAAGGCAATGTTATGAACATAATATATATAGAAATAGATATAATTAATAATAAGTAAATATAATAATTAAACACATCATAAATCAAAAGTCATGTCTTATGTAAAGGATGTGTCTATTCATGAAAGGGAACCCCCTGTAAAGATATATAAACGAGCCCCCATTCTCATTGTATTCATCTCATATTCATATACATTTTTATTCAATATATTTTCTTGTCCAGTATGGATTACATTTATTTATTCCATTTATGATGGATTTACGTGGTAAGAACCAGGTTGGTTCTTTACAGTGGCCCCTTTATGGATCAAGGGGATAAGGGGTAGAATATTACCCCTAGTGTTGGCTAGGAGGTATCGGTGAAGTCTCTCGATTAGTAAGTGAAGAAGGGCATGGCGCAAAATTCTTTCAGTGAAAGGCTTGTTTTAAACAATTTTGATCTTCGGTCTACGGTAATTGGTAACTTGATTTTTTATTTAAATTATTAGTTTATAATTGACTCTGGTTGAAGGGTAAAACTTATTTATGTGTATCTATGCCGAATGGAAGATTGTTGGGTTACTAGCATTAGATTTCATTTCAAAAAAACAAATTGTCATAAGAATGTATTGTCAATATGAATCATTGAGCAATTTATGTATATCAAGGATCTGTTGCGAAAGTTTCCAAGTGGAGGATCATCCTCATATAGCGACAATCTACGTGTCATGGTATTAGATTTGTGAAATTGTATGGATATCAGCATATGTATGTGGTAAACTAAGACATGTATGGAGTAGCAATTTTTAGTAGTGAGAGATCTTTTTGTCATTGTAAATATATTATAAGTTATTGCGAATGGAGAAATTTTTATCTTATAATGATACATTGATCAGATTGATCTTCCGCATATCAATGTACCAAGGTTCGTTTTGTTGTTTGGAATATTGGCTCATACAACTGATATCTAGATCTGATTAACACAAAAATTGTATACATAAATGTTCCTCTTCTGGCATGGCAATGTTTCAGAACAACCATTCATCCACTAAGCTCTTCCACACGACGTCGGAGGACTGATCACATATTTCAGTCTCACCCAGGTTGCATTCACTTGCATCTTCTGCAGATGCAGATCTGCATTACTAGACTAGTGTCTTATCTTTTTAATTTTTATAAATTCACAAAAGACATTACCCAAAAAAATACATATATCCAATGACATCCACGATGATGGAGTCATTCTTCTAGAAATCCCTAGAAGACCTGGTGAAGGGTCTTCGTGTACAAATGATATGAGAAAGTCGGTATCTAACCAAAGCAATGGATGAAATCCACTTGGAAATTAAATTAACATATCCTCACGCCAGGTAGTGGCATTACAGAAGCTCACATATATGAATATGCTTCAAGGGTTTGACATGTCTTGGGTTTCATTTCATGTGGTTGAGGTAATGAGCATGCCCAGATTTTTTCATAAGAAAATTGGGTATTTAGCTGCATCCCAGAGCTATTGAGCTAACAACACCGGTAACGTTCAAACAGGTGCATTCGCCTTCCCTGGGGCGAATCTTCTTTAACGATTTCCTTTAGATATTCCCTTTCATGCTAAGCTCAGGAACACTACGTGTTACCATCCTCTGGTTTGGTTCATTGTATGCAGACAATTGATCATGTTGTGTTGAATTGCATCGCTCTTTGTGTTTATGCGTTGATTATGTGTCACTATTAATGATGTTAATGCATTGAATGTGTCGCTATCCTTTATGATTAATGCATTGGCCTATGTCGTTATTGATTACATTGAGGTGTCGCTTGTAATGCTTTTAATTATGATGCCATGTTGATTATGTGTTGCTATGAATGATGGGTTGACGTTAATGTCCTACTGCAATTTTGTTTTTACCTAGTGTACTTCGTTATTCGTAGTCGTAATGGAGGGGTCGTTACACATACACATTTTTCAAGTAGCTCATAATTTCAATTTTGTTAGATTTGCTTCAAGATATTGAAATCTAAATGCACATTACAAAGAAATTTAATATATCAACACTTTTGGAATCAAAATTCACAATTTCATAATTAAAATTGACACTTTTTAGGATGTCTTTAAATTTTTTACTTAGGATGTTAATCATACACTAATTTTAATTCTCAATATACTCCAAATTCAATTAAAAAAATGAAAATCTAAATGCAACAAACCAAGCTTTAGTAGATGGTGTTATTTTTTATTTTTTGTTATCACAAAATCAAATTCTTTTTCAACTTAAGTTTTTTCAATCAAAATTAATGAAAACTATTTTTAATGTGTAGAATATAAGTAGTGTTATGTTCATCATACACATTTTTCAAGTAGCTCATAATTTCAATTTTGTTTGATTTGCTTCAAGATATTGAAATCTAAATGCACATTGTAGCAATTTAATATATCAACACTTTTCGTAATTAAAATTGATATTTTTTAAGATGTCTTTAAAATTTTTAATTAGGATGTTATTCATACACTACCTTGAATTCTCAATATACTCCAAATTCAATTAAAAAAATGAAAATCTAAATGCAACAAACCAAGCCTTAGTAGATGGTGTTATTTTTTATTTGTAGAATGATATTATTCCTAGAGATATTAATAGAGAGGGGATGATTTTATGAAAGGTATTACATTTAGTGAATTTTTTTCTAACACATCAATAGTCCCTTATAATGACATTGAAATGTGTCCTAGTTTTGATATGAAGTTATCCTCTGCATATGAAAAAAACATTTCAATCATTGGAAACAATGAACGAAAATCCTTTATGTAGTAAATTGGTTATGCATTAAAGGATTTGTGTATATGATGGATAATTTGTAGGATTAGTATAATCACCCAAAGTATAGGCATTTTAGGGTCCCTATACAATCTATAGGTTCTTCCCTCAAATTGTAAATAAGGTTCGGTAAACTTTATAATTCATCAAAACTATAGTTCCTTATTTGAATGGACCATGGAAGTAAACTAAACCAAATGATTCTAGAATCCTAGATATTCATAAATACATGTACTTTCAATGCAAAATATAAAATTCTAGAATGTACATGTCACTTGTTTAAAGAAATAGTAATGGTATGCCATCTTCAATTATTCGTTCATGATCGACTTTGGACATTTTCCATTTTCTAACTTTTGTTTTTTTTTCTTGATTGAACTTCTATTAAATTTTTGCGCGCTGCACATACAAAATGACTATATTGACAACTTATGAGATCCGACTGATAGTCTTGAAAGTGAACATGAGTATCGGTTTGATGGGATTCTTGAAAAAAATAACCTTTCAATACAATGGATCCTCTTTCATATATAAAACCGTTATCATCAAAATCTTCGAATAATCTCATCTTTTGTTCTGTGCATCACATCAAATAATATTTTGTGTTTTCAGTGTTGTCTACAGGTGCAATCATGACAAAGACATCTCCTGCAAATAATTTGATATGTTCCAACAAGTAGTTCGTGTTAGATTATCACACATGCACATGCCATTAAACTTGAATATATATATATATATATATATATATATATATATATATATATATATATATATATATATATATATATATATATATATATATATATATATATATATATATATATATATATATATATATATATATCCAACTTACAAGTACATCTACAAGTTGTTTAAATATTTAAACATAAAAATTACCTTCTCTAACAAGATTAGAAACTCTATCGTCATCAACTGACACTATAGTTTCATTTGATTCCATCTCCTTTGAGCTTGCAAGCATCATTTTCCCTTTTATATTAAGTTCGATATGTCTCCAAGCTTTAGCATATTCTGCATTTTCATTTTCACAAATCTCTATGGATTCTGTGTCCTCTATGCAAACTGAACAAAAACAAGATTCATTTCTTCTATCAAATGCAAACACATTTTGATACTGTTTTGTTTTAACTGAATGCACTTTTCGTGTCCCATGTATTGTACCAGCTTCATATGGGATTGATCTATTTACATTTTGGATTCCAACATACCAAAAAAACCTGCACAAGACAAGAACTTGTTAACTTGAAATCTATCAAGAAAATGATTGAATATCATATAAATTTGAACACATGAATAAAAATACCTTGTTTACATGTGTAACATGTATATATACACACATGCGCACATCTCTTGATGGATTATTTTCATGTCTTAGCGCTAGTTTGCACCATCCAAAAACTTGATCAACAGATTCAAATCAATTGGCATTAGGGTTCATCTAATACTTTCGAAGTGCTCATTTTACACATGCCCCTGCACCATTGTTCTCTCCTTTTCCATGATCTGTCTCAAAAAATTTCCAACAATGTGTAATGTTTTATTTCTTATGAAGACGACACAACCAATAAAATGATCGTGAAGATTTGAACTGATCCGCACATCCATCTGACCATATCCAATGTCAATCGAATCCAATCCCATGTTCTTTCAATGAATCATAAAATTTATCAAAACAATATTGTACATAATGGGTATCGTGTGCTCGATCATCACCTATATAAAAATGATATTCTTTAATACATGCCGATTGTCATTGGTGCTTTCTATGTTATCAAGACTCCGTTGAACATGTCTATATAGAATGTGGACAAATATAGTGATTTGATCATAATGATAATATTCACTCTATATTTCTTTTTGTGTAGTGAATGTGTAATTCTCTGCAAAATCAACTACAGATAAAATTGTACCTGGTGGAAACACTTCACGAGATTGTTTGAATTGTAAGTCTTTCCATCGAGCTCTATGTGAATGCTTGGTGTATTTATAATTTCTCAAACTTCTTCAAAAAATCTATCACACATATTTTATCTACTTTCAAATCAATCCTTTTGGAAATAACATTTGAAGAATGTGGAGCCGTGCTACTGATATATTCATATCTCTTCCAATTGACTGTTATATTAGAAAATGATTGATCATTCATATCAATAGGATAATTTGAGTGAAACAAACTTAGATTTCCAAAACTATCACATTTCTTTCCACCAACACATTGTTTTTGGTAAAATAATTCATGACCTTCTCTTTCACATAGAATTTCAAATATAAAAGCACGATCTGTGGAAGGAGGAGGTGAACTTGGCCATAATTTTTTACCAAAATCAAGAAAAGTTTCATAATATAACTCAAATTCCACGTGATAATGAAAACAACAAGTGTCACAAACAATGATGGGTCTAACAAACCATGATTTTTGTTGCACAAATGTATTGATGGAAATTTTAACTTCTTTGTGCTCTTCTTTGAACTTATTGAACAATTCTATTTGTGTCATTGACAATATATGTTTTGGATGTTCTTCATATTTTTTTCATGCTATTCTTCATTGCAACACATCCCTTGTATGTGGCGAAACACGAGATTATGTCAACCAACAATTATAGGCCAATTCTTTAACATCTTCTGCAAGTCTATGTTTGTAGGGTTGTCTAGAAATAACTGTCCAACAAGCAAGTTCATCATTTACATCAATTTGCAATCAAAATTTTCTATTTTTTTACAATGTTTTTCTTGAGGTTCCCATCGCTTTTTTCATGTGTTGTGTCAAACGATATTTTATATTTCTAGATGAAACAACTGTTGTTTGTATCACTCTACGTGCAACACTGACATCTTTTTTTCGAGATTTTTCAAAATATTTTAATACATTAGTTATATTGTCAAAGACATTCTGTTTCACCTTTGTATCTTTTATCGACTTTTGAATACCAAATAATGATGTAGCTTCTTTTAACTTTCTTGACTTTATTAGACAGAGTAAAAGTTGAGCTTGTGCTGTTATTGATTCATCTTTGAAAAAAGTATTATACATATTCTTAGTTCGATATCTTATATAATGCTTAGCTTCTTTCTTCTCAAATTTGTGAGTATTAATATTTTCTAATATTTCATCATCAATGTTGATAGATTCTCCTACATATTTCAATTTAAATTTAATATTAAAAAACAAAACCCGAACATAAATTCACTAATCTATATACAAGTGTTCATCTTGTATTATCTAAATTTATGTACATACCTGTAGGTGATTCAAATTCTTCTTTAATTTTGGTTTCAACGACTTCATCGACGTTATGAGACAAATCTATTTATGTTTTTTGAAAAAAATCAAATCCGAATTACAATTAATTATATTAAACAATAATTTAAATTTGAATTCTATACTTTTAATATAGACAATATGTACATGCATACCTGGTTGGACTTCTTCTTGTTGAAAATCTCTATTTACATCATCATCATTTCTTTCTTCAATATTTTCACGTTCTCGTTTCTTTCTCCAATAATGCTCTTTCCTTTGTTCATTATGGTGAGTTTCGTCTAGAGTGCGATCAAATTTTCTCTTGCGCAAACTTTTGTTTCCCATGAGTATAGTTATCTGTAAAAGTTTAAAAAAAAATCAACATTTCAGAATAGTCTTAGAAAATCTTCATTGTCACAAAAATTATTAAAAAATAATATCAAGAATTTTATGTTCAACAAAGCCTTCACCTTGAAAAATTGTTCAACAATGTCTTCACTTTGAATTTTTTTTCAACAAATCCTTCACCTTGACAAAAATGTTCAACAAAGCCTTTACTTTGAAAAAACGTTCAACAAAATCTTCAATATATAAATTGTTATTCCAATAAAAACTTGAACTTAAAAAAAAAATTTTTTTTTTTTTTGCATTCAAAACATCAACCACCTTGTTCAAAACAACGAAAAAGATGATTCAAACCTTTTCTTAGGGGATCTACAAAACCATGAAACGAGCGAGTGAATTTTGTTAAATTGGTTCGGTCGAAAGCGTATTTATAAGATTTGGCA
>ML777717.1:670207-707497 GCA_009831015.1 Picea engelmannii
TTTCTGGCCAACGGAATTCTCTCACCCACCTCTCGACTGAAAGATTATTTTTTCGGCCGAAAAGAGAGGAAACCATTTATTTATTTATGGATTCCATTAGAAAAACATATTTCGGCCGAAAAAAGTATTTTTCGGTCAAAAACCGGCGAATGGGACTGTTTGCAGGAACCTGCAAATTCCCCCCAACTTACCTGAACTTTGGAGGTTGTAGACTCCTTTAAACACTCATAATTTAGTTTCGAAATTGATACCAACATTTGCAAAATTGAATCTACTTTCAATGGATATAATTTGTTTTCATTTTCATTATTTTTATCTAATTTTATTTAATTTTATTAAAAAATCATTGCATAATGTTTTTAGGTGACATTATGATTCAGTGAAATGAAATATCTGTATCTCTAAAAATACACGGTGGAAAATTTAGAAAAATTTATATTCAGAATCCTTAAACTGTTCTCTTCAAAAGGCTATTTTTAGATTTGAATTTTAAGTAAAAATTAAGATAGATACAAGGTGGGGGAAAACATGTGTTTATAATCTGCAACTTTTTCAACTTGGTCAACTTCAAAAAATTCTAGAAATTATAATATTCATCCGTTAGATTCAAAGTTATAGTCATAAGAAAATAGAGTCTCTATAGATTGTTGAAGTATATTTCATTTGTCAAAAACAAAAGTTTAATAATAGACACATTGTTGGGGGAAAAAATAACTCATTATCATTCCTTTCATTTTTAAGGAACATATTGTTAAAAAATTTCCAAATTGACATATCAAATCTCAATAAAATAATTTGAAAAATAGTCAGTGGAAAGCTAAAAAAATTCTTCATAAGTTTTGTTTTTTACTGTAAAGTGAAATTTTAAAATAAAAAAATACTTTTGTATACCGGAAGTTGAAAAACTTGTGAAAATATAGTTTTTTTTCTCATAAAACAAGCACAATAGACACCGATCTTCATGATTTTTCCCTGCATAGTGTTGAAAGGCCCAAATTATTAACAAGAAAAAATGTGTAGTAATTTCGCAACCAGAATGCAGGAGGTAAAGTTGCATGACAATAGATCTTTTCTATTTTTTTTTATGTTTCTGTCCCAATGGTTAGGGTATTCATGGTTTCTATAGACAAGAGTTTTCCCTATGCTATAACTCTCTAATATACGTGCAGGGTCCAAGAATAATACTTAGCCCAATATCTTAGGGCACCAACTAAGGAGGCTAGACCATGCCCTTATTCGTACTACTCGACTACCCAAGTACTAGAGAGTATCTTCCTGAGTGATGTTCTTGGTGGCACTATAACAATCATGCGACCAATTGGTTTATCTACACAGGGCTTCAAGATATCTAGGTCGATCCATATACAGGTGTTGTTTGACGTGCTACCACTCGAAGGGGTACCAATAAGGGTTACAAGGGTGGCTAACAATGTGCATTTAAGTACCACTTGTAGTTTCTGCGTGTATGCTTTCTCGACCATAGATTTATGTGTTGAACGACAAATCCCTGTAGCTTTAAGATGCCGGAGTACGTCTCTACCATGAAAAAAATAACCCACAATTTTCTGCCAAGGAAAGTGATTTGATACCACTTGTAAGGTAACATATCTATTATAATAGCTGAACACAAAAATATTGTAGAGAATAACAATGAAACAACACAATAGATGAAAAGGCAACACCAAAATAATACCTTTATTGGTAGGAAACAATGTTCACTTGTCTCTTTGAGGGGGAAACCTCCAACAAAGAAACACTCTATTACAATAATTCTCAATACAAAATTCTCATGCCCTCGATTCCTATTTATAATAAATCTATCTACCAAAAAAACAATCTAGAGGAATATCTTCTAGAAGCGGAAGCTTCTATTAGGTCTTCTTACATTTGACTTATTCTTTCTTAATACTAGGTCTTATTAATATTAGACTTTATTACATGGAAAATATATTGTTCTACCTACGTGAGGGGTTAGGGAGGTTAGGTCCCTGATAAATTCCCATGGTGATCCCCTCAAATCCCCTTGACTTGCACGAGAACATCTCCACTAATCCCTAATTTAATTTATGCCTTGTAGATATAATATGTGACTACGACCAAAGCGATGTAACATGCGGATTGTATTTCCTTATTTTATTATAAAATGTGATGTCAATTGCTAAGGGGACATGGAGAAGGGATGGGGGCTGAATTAATCCACAAGAGAGGGGAGTGTATAGTATAATGATCAAGAGGGGTCCAAGGGGGAAATACCCATGAATATTAATCCAACCCATTTTCCTAAATTTGCTATTTGTATATTAACCTTCCAATTTTTTATTGAGTGTTACCAAATCCAATCATTGAATACATGTAAGAGGGTAGGTGTGAGTAGTCACATCCCAAAGTTATTTGGAACATGGGGGTTTAGTACAATCAGCTTGGGGAGGAGTGTGAGTCAAGAAAGGAAAGCCAAAGGGAGGAAATTTGTATGGGTTGAGGACAACAATTTTACACATTGAGTTTTGGTGCATGAGGAGCAAGTAGATATGAAGAAATAGAGCTTGAAGCTAGTGCAACCATGGAGGAAAATTTTAGATCAAGTTGGAGTATATTGGAGCATATTTGGAGCTGGAAATTAACAAGCCAGGTTGTCAAGCCTGGAGAGTGAACTCTGGTGTGAGTTGCACTAAATCAACAATTGTTTGTTGTTGGTTTGGATGATATTTTTTTCTTAGCAGCAAGTTCCCTTGAGTTCCCATCTGCGATATTCCTGGTTACATGTTCCAGAGAGACCGTGATAAATGAATGGGACACCCAAGGGGATGAGATCAACAAATGAGTACATTCCTTGGGTTAGACAGGTCAAGAGAAAGAGAGCTGGTGGAAAATCAGGATAGTTGTAGGAGAGTATCAATTGGGTTGTGAGTTTTATGAGCCGTGAGTGGACTGTGAGAGACCATCCTCTTTTGTGGATTACTAGCCTCAACTCGACGGTGACTAACTATTGAAATTTGGAATATTCAGTCTATAATTGGGTGGAACGTCCATCCCAAGTAGCTAGTTGCACAACCCTTGTTTAAAGAAAAGTGTTTTATCTTGTTGTTTAATTATTTACATGTGTTATTGTTGTTCATGAACTCTGTATAAATAAGAATGGTTTATATGCTGTTGTAATTAGTTGTTTAGCTGCATTTCATGTTGATTATTAGCATGTTGTAGATGCATCTATTTTGTGGTTGTAGACAATAGCTAGATATGTTTTAATTCGTAGTGGAAGGCTACATGAAATTAGTTGACTGTAAATGAATCAATTTAGTTAGCATAGTTTTTTTTTATGAGTATTCTGCATCGTAATGTCCCTCGGTTGGGCTGGGGGATGTTACATTATGGTACCAGAGCCCTATTGTTCAATCACCAGGCTTGTATGGGCCAAGATGGCTATGAATTCGTGGTTGTAGATATTGTCTGTGATGGGTTTGGGGAAAAAATAGAGATTTTAGAGAGAAATCCCCAATTTCGTGAGTGAAATCCGATTTTTAATGACTTCGAATGGTTTGAGAGGGTTAATGGATTAGAGCGGTGAATTTTTCAGGTCAAAACTCGAGTTTTAATGGCCGCCTATAGAGTGACAGACAGTTTGGAGAATTGACGACTGAGATTGTGTTTGATCTCGTGATTGACAAATGAGATTCACTATGATAAATTTAAAAATTCATAAGTATTCAACCATTTGAAAGGTTGATGAGATCAACAACTAGGATTAAATCGAGGGTTGTGAAAGAGATTAGATCGACGGTCTAGATCAATTAGAGGAATGTCGAAAATTTCCAAAGTGTTGGAAATTGCCAAGAGAATTCACCGAAGACTGATGGATGTATCGACCAAAATGACGAAGATTTTGGGTCATCCATAAGACATATCTAACCGTCGATGGCTGACAATCAACTGAATTTGATGAAATATTTTCAATCGCCAATGGAAATTGTCGATGGCCGATGGGTCGATGGTCGGGCATCGACAGGATTCAGTGAAGTGTTTCGAACGAGCAAGAGAAATCACTGATGGCCGATGGGATGATGGTCGGGCATCGACCGATTTGATGAGTTTTTTGGGTCAAAGAGAATTGGTCAATGGACGATGAAGGAAGAGGGCGATGACATGTCATGCCACGTCAACCAAATTGACACCTTTGGATGACATGTCATGCCACGCCAACATCCACGTGTCATGCCATGCCAGTAGTTGCCATGTTAGTTGAGGATCGAATGATGGCTGATGGTCGGGAATCGACCAAATTTGAGAGGTGTTCGACAGTCATCGGTGATATACAATCACCGATGGTCGGGTCAGCCATCTTAGAGTTCTGTTGAAATCAATTGTCGGAGAGTTGGGATGATGACTGACGGGTGGGTCGACCATTTGGGTAAAACGATGTGTGCGCCCAAAGGATAATGCCAATCGCCGATGACCGATAAATCATATCAATGGTTGTTGTCTCTCCTAATTTGAGATCAATGGTTCAAATTTAAAGAGTTGTTAACATAGTAAAACAATGAATTTTGTATGAAATTTTGTGAATGTTTTAGAATTTTAAAAGTCATTAACTTGCGGGGCAATTTTGAGGCTCTAAACGACGTTTTTAATTAGTCAAAACCCAAGAGAACAAAGTGAACCAAGGCACAATCTATCTCTACAACTCAAATGAAATAATTCGGAGAGATCTATCCAACGAGATAAATGGTGTGCAAAACAGAGTTCGTATGAGAAAGTTACATCCAAAACAATGAAAGTAAAATTTTGGCACCAATTTTACTTATGGAGAGAATAAATCCATGTTTAGAAGTCCGCTTGAGGCACATGAGTAGTCAATGAAAATATTGTGACCCGTAGAAGCCAGCGGTGGATTTAGATTTTGGTTATGGGTACCTGAAAATGTGCAAGAAGAGAAATAAGACACCTGTAACATGTAGGGATAAATAGGGTAAAACAACCTAAACTTATCTGGACCATAACTTTCAGCTCGAAGCTTGGATTTGAGAAAACAAATAGTCGTTGGAAAGGTCTTGAGGAGTATAAGACATATGTCCACATAGAAATTTGAATTGAGAAATAAAATCTTCCAGAATTTAATAAATATATTTCTGTAGTAGTGATAGAGTGGAAATTGTTGCATGTAATTGTTGTAACTTTTCACTCAGAATTCAGTTTGAGGCATGGTTATAGCCATTGGAAAGATGTTTTAAAGAGGAATACAAATAAATAATCATATTATGATTTGGTTCATTATGTATTTCATAAATAGGGATAAATAATGACCTGTATTCTAATTGATTATATGTTTTCTACTATGCATGTTCTAATAGTAATTACTACATGCACATTTCTTGCAGAATTAGAAATACAAGAAGGAAAATTTGGTTCTTATATGAGGATTGGAGCTATGGAAGATGCTCAGGGATATTACATCCATGAGGAAGATATCAAATGTCTGTATGTCAGCATGGGGAATGCTGAGACAATCAAATGGAAGAAGAGATAGGCAAGAGTCTATCACTGTGAGAAGCTTGCAGATGGAAGTGCAGAGCTATAGAGTTTATAATAAAAGGATTATGAAGGATCAGGAAGATATAATTCAAATCTTAAACATGTTTCATAATCAAGTTAACAAGGATTTTGACACCAAGCAAGTAGCTAGTGCTAGACAAGTATCAACATCTAAATCCCATAAAAAAAGGGATGATCATGGAAATGATAGGTAGTCAAGAAGCACGAGCAGATGCCATCATTATCCAAGGAAATACACAAGAAGAAAACATGCAAGTTCAGTTCCAGGGAGAATTCCAAGTGTTTCTCATGTTCAAAGGCAAAGGAGAAGGCCTGAGATAGACATCTTGCAGGGTGAACTCAAGAAGATTAAGCCACCAACTTTCAATGGTGAGCACAAGAAAGGAGAAGATGCTGAGGCATGGCTATTGTAAATGAAGAAATATTTCCACCTGCATGATTATCCATCCCAGGTAGAAGCTATAATTTCTACCTACCACTTGCAAAGAAAGACAACCATGTGGTGGGATCAACTTAAGCAAGCCAAGAACCTCAATGAGAAAAAGATCTCATGGGGGCAGTTCAAAGGATATTTCCAAGAGAAATATTTGTCCGAGTATTACTATGAGAGAAAGATGAAATAGTTCTTTGAACTCAAGTTGGGAACCATGGCAATGAAAGAATATAAGAAACGATTATTTGAATTGCTGAAGTATGTTAACTTCATCAAGGATGAGAAGGTAAAAATCCAAGGGTTTCTAAGTGGGTTACCCTCCTTCTATAGTGACAATATTTAATATGATGACCTAAAGACCTTGGAGGAATCCATAAGGAGAGAAAAGCACCTTTATGAGAAAAGAAAAGGAAGTCCAGTTTTCCAAAAATCTTGGAATGACAAGATCAAAAGGGAAAAATTATCAAAGACAAAAAGGTTTTAAGCCACCCCTTTTCAGGAATAACTCCCAAGAAAATCAACAAGGTCAGTCAACCCAAAATGAGCATAAGAATGCAAATTCATTTGGGAAGAGGCCAAGGCAACAACCTATTAAATGTTGGGGATGTGAGGGAAATCACTTATATAGGGACTTACCTCACAAAGGATAAAGAATGAGTACTTTCCATAACATTAAGGAGGTTGAAACAATGAAATACATGGACAAAAGCATGCTAAGGATTTATGTAGCCTTGGACAACAAGCAAGCTGAATATCAATCCCCCATGATTGAAGTGGAAAGTAAGATTGATAACCAACCCATAGTAATTTTAATTGATTCTATAGCTATCCTTAATTACATAAATGTTGACATTGTTGAAATATTTCACTTGCAAAGAAGTAAGCATAAGAAATCTTGGTTTGTTCAGTTAGCCACGGGGGCTAAGAGGAAAATTAATGAGTTGGTTAAAGATTGTATGATAGACATGAATGGAATTAGCACAAAGGTAGATGTAAACATCATACCATTGGGTTCATATGATTTTCTAATTGGCATGGATTGGTTAGAAAAACACCATGCTATCCTAGAATATTACAACAAGACAATCACGTTTCTTGATGAGGAAGGGCGGTAAGGCAAGATTCAAGGAATCCCCATAGCTATAGTTGTTAAAGAGATTTCAACTATGCAGTTGAAAAATAGTTTTAGAAAGGGATGTCAGATTTTTGCAGCCCATATGGAAGAGGCACCTGAAGACAAAGTGGAAAGCATTGAAGACCATACAGTCTTGAGGGATTTTGAAGATGTTTTTAGAGAAATTTCAGGATTTCCAACAAAGTGAGACATTGATTTCTCTATTGATTTGGTGCCAGGAGCTGACCCAGTGTCCAAGACACCATACTGAATGGGTACACCAGAATTGAAGGAGTTGTAGATGCAACTTGAAGAGTTTTTAAAAAGATGGTATATACGCCCAAGTGAGTCACCTTGGGGAGCCCTAGTTCTTTTTTTGAAGAAGAAGGATGGAACCTTAAGGTTGTGTATTGATTTCAGGAAACTTAATAAGGTTACCATAAAGAACAAATATCATTTTACAAGAATTGATGATTTGTTTGATCAACTGAAAGGTGCAAGGACATTTTCCAAGATTGACTTGATATCAAGCTATCATCAAATAAGGATAAAAGAAGAAGAAATCAATAAGACTGCATTTACGACAAGATATGGGAATTAAAAATTCATGGTAGTGCCATTTGGACTATCAAATGCTCCAACAATATTTATGTGTTTGAAGAATGGAGTGTTCATGGAGTACCTAGAAAAGTTTGTAATTATGTTCCTAGATGATATCCTCATCTACCGTAAATAAGAAGAGGAACATGAGAAACATTTAAGAATGGTGTTACAAGTTTTAAGAGAGAATAAATTGTATGCTAAGCTAAGTAAGTGCATATTTTATCAAAAGAAGATTCACTACTTCAGGCATATAATTTCAGCAGCAGGGATAGAAGTTGATCCTGAGAAGATAGAGGCCATTAGAGAATGACTGGTGCCAAAGAATGTGACAGAGGTCAGATAATTCATGGGTCTTACCGGTTATTACCAAAAATTCATAAAAGGGTTCTCAAAGATTGCAAGTCCAATCACTTCTTTGTAAAAGAAGGGAGTGAAATTTGAATGGACTTCTATGTGTGAAGAGAGTTTTCAATAGTTGAAGAAAATATTCACAAGTGATCCAATACTAAAGATTGTAGATTCAAATGAATATTTTGTTGTCTGAACTGATGCATGCAAGGAATGGATCTATGCAGTTCTTAGTCAAAAGGATCATGCAGTATGCTATGAGTCTAGAAAATTAAAAGAGCATGAAAGGAATTATGCTACCCATGATCTAGAGTTAGCAACAATTGTACATGCATTGAAAATGTGGAGGCATTACCTTATGAGTGAGAGATTTGAGCTAAGTACATACCACTTTGGTTTTAAGCATTTATTTGGACAACCAACACTAAATGCTAGGAAAACTAGATCACTGGAAATTATGAGTGAATATGATTTCAAAATTAAGCATATAAAGGGAAAGGAAAATCAAGTGGCTGATGCACTCGACATGAGAGCTCATGAAGTGCATATTGCAGCCATCAACATGTATAGGACATATATGAAAGAAAAAATTACTGCAACAACAAATTCAGATCAACACTATGTGAAAATAAAAGAGATATTATAGCACGATAATTTTCAGCAGAAATTTAATTATTATGAGTTGAAAGAGGATGGAATTCTCATGTACAAGGGAAAATTATATATTCCCAATTCCAATGAGCTGAAAAATGCAGTGCTAAAGGAGATGCATATTGTTCCATATGCCGGGCACCTAGGATATTAGAAGACAATTGCAATAGTAAGAAGCCAATACTTTTGGCCGAGAATGAAAAAGGAAGTGTCGAATTACATAGCGAGATTTATAGAATGCCAAAAGGTTAAGACAATTCATAGGAATCCAATAGGTTTTCTACAACCATTTCCCATTCCATAATGGAAGTGAGAAGTAGTTACAGTGGATTTTATTACAAAGCTGCCCAGAACAATGAAGCAACATGACTCCATCATGGTGGTGGTGGATAAATTGACTAAAACAATGCATTTTATTCCGGTGAAGACAACACACAATGAATCAAATATTGTAGATATCTACATGAGAGAAGTTTCTAGGCTACATAGAGTGCTTAAAACAATAGTTTCAGATAGAGATCCAAAGTTTACTTCCAATTTTTTGAAAGGTTTGTTCAAGGGATTTGGAACAAATTTAAATCTTAGTACAACATATCATCCAGAGTCAGATGGGAAAACATAAAGGAATAACAAAATAATTGAGGACATGCTTAGAGTGTATGTGATGGATCAACCATCAAAATGAGAAAATTATATTCATTTAGTTGAATTTTCCTACAACAATGGGTATCTGGACTGATTGAAAATGATTCCATTTGAGGCATTGTATGGAATAAAATGTAACACACTTGTGAGTTGGGATAATCCAGTAGACAAAACAGTTGTCGGGCCATAATTGTTAAAAGAAATGGAAGAGCAGATAGAAAAGATAAAGAAAAATTTAAATGATGCCCATGATAGGTAGAAAAGTTATGCAGACAAGAATAGAGTGTTCAGATATTTCAAAGTGGGTGAACATGTGTTTTTAAAAGTGAAGGAAAATATAAGTTCGCTAGGATTAGGAAGTTGCCTGAAGTTGGCAGCGAGATATTGTGGGACTTTTGAAATATTAGAAAAGATAGGGTCAGTTGCATACATGATAGCATTACTTGGATCCATGAGAGTGCATAATGTATTTCATGTGTCATTTTTAAAGAAATATGTGCCTTATCCTAACCACGTAATTGATTGGAATGTGATCCAGGTGGAGCACGAAGGGGATTTTTGGGTGGAACCATTACGCATCCTAGATCGGAAAGTCAAGGTGCTCAAGAACAAATACATAGGGATGGTAAAGGTTCAATGGACCTACTATGGTCCTAGAGATGCTACATGGGAACATGAAAAAAACATGTGGGAAAAATACCCGAAATTTTTTGACAATTTTAAAGAAGATAGAATGCAAGACTCCATTTTGAGCATCTAAAGTTAGGAAACCACATATCGAAGTCCTAGCCAACTGCATTGGGGACCCAGATAAAAGAATGGCTCATTCCTTGGGTTAGATTTGATAAATAGATGGTATATCCCCTGGGTTAACCCTAATAAATGAATGGTGCATTCCTTGGGTCGGCGAGTTGAAAGGAACAAGAGATTATGGTTGGAACTGATGTTGCATTTGTTAAATTGCAATTGTTTTTATTTTTCTAAGTATTTTGATGTAAATTTGCATATATGTATATCGACATAGAGTGGAACGAATGACACACAATTGTAGGGCAGGGGGAATGTAACATATCCACTATAATCCCCAGTTTAATTTATTCCTGTGTAGATATAATATGTGGTTACAACCAAAGCGATGTAATATGCGAATTGTATTTCCTTGTTTTATTAATAAAATGTGATGCCGACTGCTAAGGGGACATGGAAAAAAGATGGGGGTTGAATTAATCCACAAGAGAGGGGAATGTCTAGGATAATTTCCAATAGGGGTCCAAGGGGGAAATACCCACAAATATTAATCCAACCCATTTCCCTAAATTTTCTATTTGTATATGAACCTTCCAATTTCTGATTGAGTGTTCCCAAAGGCAATCATTGAATACATGTAAGAGGGTGGGTGTGAGTAGTCACATCCCAAAGTTATTGGGCACATGGGGGTTGAGTACAATCATCTTGGGGAGGAGTGTGAGTCAAGAAAGGAAAACCGAAGGGAGAAAATTCGTATGGGTTGAGGACAACAATTTTACACATTGAGTTTTGGTGCATGAGGAGCAAATAGAGAGGAAGAAACAAAGCTTGAAGTTGGTGCAGACATGGAAGATGAATTTTAGATCAAGTTGGAACGTTGGAGCATATTTGGAGCATATTTGGAGATGGAAATTGAAGAGCCAGGTTGTCAAGTTTGAAGAGTGAACTTCGATGTGAGTTTCACTAAATCAACAATTGTTTGTTGTTGGTTTGGATGACTTAGCAGCAAGTTCCCTTGAGTTCCCAACTGAGAGATTCTTTGTTACCTATGTCAGAGAGACCCTGATAAATGAATGGGATGCTCGAGGGATTGAGATAACTAAAGGGGTACATTCCTTGGGTTCGACATGTCAATAGGAAGAGAGTTTGTGGAAAATCGAGATAATTGTAGGAGAATATTAGTTGGGTTGTGAGTTTTATGAGCTGTGAGTGGACTGTGAGAGACCACCCTATTTTGTAGATTACTAGCCTCAACTCGGGGGTGACTGGCTGTTAATATTTGGAACATTTAGTCTATGGTTGGGTGGAACGTCTGTCCTAAGCACCTGGTTGCACAAATCTTGTTTAAAGACACGTGTTTTATCTTGTTGTTGAATTATTTACATGTGTTATTGTTGTGCATGAACTTTATATAAATGAGAATGATTTATATGCTACTGTAATGAGTTGTTTAGCTGCATTTCATGTTGATTATTATCATTCTGTAGATGCATCTATTTTATGGTTGTAGACAATAGCTAGATCTGTTTTAATTCATAGCTGAAGGCTATAGGAAATTAGTTGATTGTAAATGAATCAATTTAGTTAGCATAAATTTCATTTTTATGAGTATTCCACACCATAATGTCCCTTGGTTGGGCTAGGGGATATTAAACGTTCCCAAAGGACCAAGACTCTTTCAAGGACGTGAAAATTTTCTTTGATGATGCTAAATACATCTCAGAGTTAGAAATCTTAGGAGATGAAGGCCAGGATGACTGTGCCTTTGAATAAAATATTCCAAGGAAATATGGGAGGCCTTTTGGGATCTCAAAAAACTCTAACAAATATGAGGGGAGGAGGTTCTAGAAATGCTAAGAACCATATTGGAAAATTTTCAAGGAGAGTAGGTTCCCAATCAAACCCTATGAAATAATGATCATGGTCTCTTGGAATTGTACGGGGTTAGGTAACACCCCAAAAACCCTATATAAGAACTAGTGCTAAAAAGAGAGGATGGATTTTTGGGAGAGATTCCTTCTGGTCCAATCTTGAGGATCTTGTTGCAGATTGGGACCTTTTGGATATTTCCCCTTAGTGTGGCTCTTTTACTTGGTCTAACATGTGGGTGGGGCCGAGACACATTGCTACAAGGTTAGACTGTTTCCTTGTCCATAACAGTTACATTCACATAAAATCTTCCATCAAGTCTCATAGTATCCCCTCCCTCATCTCTGATCAAAAGTCTACACTCTTCACCTCCACCCCCTTCCAAATTTTGGCCCCCTTCCCTTTCGTTTTAACCCTTTATGGCTCCAACACCAAGAGGCAATGGACTTGGTTGTAGCTACTTGGAATACTTTGGTTGCAAGAACGCCTATCTATATATGGGAGAAAAACCTTTAGATGGTAAAACATGATTTAAGACAATGGAAAAAGTGGTCCTTCATATCCCCCACTTATAAAAAATGAAAATTAAAAGAAAACTTGAAGAGTTACAAAAGAATATTGAGAAATTATAGTGAAGTTATCATTCAAAGCTAGAAAGAGGAACTCAATCTTCAATGTTGTTACCCAAATGTTTTGAAAAGGGAAGACGAGTAATGGCTCCTGTTGTGCCCGCTTCGTCACTTGGGTGAGAAAAACAATGACACTTGCATGCCTAGTTGGGCCTTCTAAACAAGATAGAGGTTAGCAAGTGGATTAAACAATCCAAACACATGAAATAAACAAGTAAACAAACTAAAACAACTAAGGAAATAAAAATTAGAATGCCTAAGAAACTTAGAACCATAAACAATCAACCAATGACCAAGATTATGCCACCAATGGATAACTATATTAGTTGGCAAAACACTGTAGAGAAAAGTGAGGACTTATGAGTCCCCTCTTCCTTATTGGGAAGGATATTGATTTACCTAATGGAGATCTCTTCTTACAATGAAAGAAAAATGGAAAATGATGAAGAAAATCAATTCCTATTCCCTCAAGAGGTGAGTGGAATGGCCTATTGCAATGATGCTTGAATAGTCATAGGAGAAAAGAATATTCTCAAGGGAGAATTGAGGCATCATAAAAATACTATGAAGATATTGGTTTCTTAGTGCACCCATGGCCTCCATTTATAGAATTTCTTCAAGGCGATATTCAACTAGTTCTTAGTGTGAACAAGGGGCCCTTTAGGGCACCCTTTAGTCCTTGACTAGCCCCCCATTTGGATTTTGCTCAGATCTAAAGGTAAAATCAAGTCGGAGTTGGTCCATAAGTGGTTGAGGGACTGACAAGAACCATAAATGTTCCATTCACAGTAGTGCACATCTTTTCTTGTACACAGTCATGCATATTGCGCATTGTGCACTCTATGGGCTTTGTTGGCCCGTGCACTGTATGCGCGCTTCCTTTAGTGAGTTTGCGCATGTCATTTTTTTCCCAATTGTATAGTTTTTGACTTTTGAAATATGTTTTAGTGCTGTAGGTGAACTAATAGTTGTTGGCATTGCTGTATTTCTGTAACCATTTGCGTGCAATGTTGCAGACGAAATTTTAGTGATAACAGATGCCCCCTGATGTGTGAGGTTAGGAGCATACATATAGCCAAAATACATCAAATTTTCTTCTACTGAGAGTGCCATTGTAATGAAGAGTGATGAGAGGAACTGCAAGAGTGATCCGTCAGAGGGAGGGGGGAAATTGTGGGACCCAAATCTTTCTCTAGTGTGAAAAAGAAAATCTGTATACAAACGAGGCGGGCATGCCCCATGCTCGTGTCATGTAACTCAAAATGTAAGACAATAACTAAAGTTGTATGCTGATGTAGATAACTACAACACCCTTTGCAACGGTTTGATAATGACAGATGACAATTTTGAATGGTGAACCTGAAAAGAGGCAAGGATGCCTACAAGAAGTGTCAATGACTCGTAGGCATTGATGGCTTAACAAATTCAGAGGTCTTTGGCTGGTATAAAACAACTGCAATAGTCGCATAGTAAGACCCATCATAACATGAGATTTTGCTGAAGTCAAATGTTATGGGCGTCAATGGAATCAAAGAGAAATGATGTTTTTCTCTGTGTCATCTGAGACTCCTCATTGTAAAGGTAATGAGAGTCAAGATACTGTCGCCCTTCTGGAAACTGTGTTGATGTTGACATAAAGGGAGACACGACTCCAAGAAGCAAAGGGCTTCGTGGAATCCATAGAAATAAGATCAGGAACTGATAGGGAACATGAATGAAGTCAAGATGCAGTGAGACCCAAGACTGTCCATGGTTAGGGGTATGTTTGAAGGATGATTGGCAACAACCGTAAAACTATATCTAGTGTCAGGGGGACAACTAGATACAGGGTTAAATTGTGCCAGAGGCTTGACAAAGTGAAAAAAATGAGATCAGGGGTACATGGACTTTTGGATACTCGGTGTCTATGAACGATGTCAAAATGAGAAGAGAGTGGATTCCCCAACCAAGGGTGACATGGGTTGTGTTTTCGAGAAAAGAAGGTCATCAAAGGTGACGATAAAAATCTAAGTAAGTGCTAGAAACAAATGCTTTTTACAATTACCAAATAAATAAAGAATAATTTGGGATGAGTGTATAGATATAGAAACGGGTGCCCTAGTGCGAGATGGCTTGGCCTGTGAGGGCACAAGTTGTGAAGAGAACTGGTGGAGGGTGGGGGCCCCATGGGTGGGTTTTTGTATGAGGTAAATGAATGGAGGGAAATCTGTAGACGGGAACACTAGTTATGGATGAAATGGAGAGTTAATGATACCATGGAGGTGCAGTCAAATAGAACTGAGATGAGATAGCCAGTGAGTCCATTGGGAAAGCTAGTAAGATGATGAGAAGAAATATGTGGCTTATTATCGAAAGTGCATAAGACTATTGGGACTCCCATCCCTAGGGGATGAAAAAAACATGAGTGTCAAATTTCCAAGGGAAACTATGAATGGGACAACTCATGTGGGGCAGAGTGCTATTGGTTGATAGTACCAAAATGCAGTAGAAGTAAAGGTACTGCAGAGCCGGATGTAGGGACCCTAAAGGTGAACGTCAGAGGGTGTGCCTAGGAGATGCAATTGATATTCAGAGGGAATTTTTACATGAAAGTGTCGAACATATACTTGAAGGGGTTGTGTTGCTTGTGATGACTAAGTACCTGCACACATGAAAATCCGAATATTCGACGTGAACAATATCTAATGATAAAGAACATATAACAACTATTTGATAATTTTTGAACATGAGCATGCATACCTGGACGTGACGTGAGAAAAATGCTCCTACGGGGCCAAGTTCAGATGGCGACCCGGGGAACGTGACTGTGTAGATGGTGGGACCATGATCCCATGGCTAAAGATAGATCAGGAAGCAGAGGCTCTGGGCTCTTGTAACTGAGTGTGGAAGTTTGGAAAAATAGACTATATATGGCTGGTGGGCCCATAGTACCACCTCATTTGTACCCGCTTCTATAGTGAATTGATGAGAGCATTTGGAGGAGTTTCAGAGATTACGGGAGATCGAGTTGACTGATCCGGGAGGTGTGAGATTCAGGTTAGTGGTCCCATCCTCCTGCACAGTTCAAAGTTCCTAGGGTTGAGTTAGGGGTCGTACAGATGGCCGTACAAGGGTAGTTTTAGGGGTGGGCCCACTAATGTGCGGGAGAAGGAAGGATACCCGTGCTCATATGTGAGGGTCTAATTCCATCTCCCATGCATAATGTGTGGTTGTGCTTGACACAACCATGCATAGGGGTGCATGGGAGGGAAGAACAGGCACGCATGAGATGCGCACCTGTTAAAATTACAACTGCGCACTGTGCACAGCTGTTTCTCAGACATCAATGCATCAGTGCACAACTATGTAGAGAACAGGTGCACATTTGTGCGCACCTATTGGCATCACAGTTGCACATTGATGCACAACTGTTTCTCCAACAAATGCACATTAATGCATAGTTGTGCAAAGAATAGGCGTGCACATGTGCATACCTATGGGGGTGAAAGCCACACACTGGAGGCGAAGCTAAGGGTGTTTGAAATTTTGAATTTTTTTATGTTTTTGATGAATGATGAGGACTGAACAAGTGTTTTTATGTGGATGTAGGTGATCAGCTTGTGATACGAGAGTCTTTATGCTAGTCCACTAGAGGGAGAGAGACTGGGAGCACCTTCGAGAGGAGGTGAGAGAGCAGCTGGGCGTTCAGAGACACTTGGCAAGCTTTGCGCTGCTAAAGTTCTTTGATTTCCATTTGATACAGTCACAAGAGTTCTTGATTTAGTATTTGATATCCATGTGGAGCACTGATCTGCAGTGCTTCACTGTGAGGGGAAAACAACTGACACTCTCAACTGTTGAGGATGTATACTTTCTGATGAGGCTCCCCTTCCAGGGAATGGCCCTACCTGCTGACCCCCAACTACTGGGGGATGTGAGATTGGTGGATATGGCAGGACACTACTATTCGGGGCTGAACCTGATGTCAGGTTCTATTGTCCGTATTGAGGTGATGGATGAGCTCTTGCCTTAGTGCATCACGACCATGTTTGTGAGGATCTATGGATCCTTGGCTACTCAATAGATCATGGGAGGTTGGTTGAGGATTGTAGAGAGGGTCTTAGATGGGGAATTGTTTTCTTGGGGGCTGATGTTGCACTCCAGGATGATGGGGCAGATTCACCAGTGTCGGACCACCAACTCTGGTGATTTCACATTTGGGTCCATCCTGGTGGCTGGGTTTCTGGAGAGGGTTCCCTTGTTACGCCCTAGGATTTTGTTGGTGCCTTCAGGTCCGTTACAACCGAGATTGATGCTGTGGGCGTAGGTGTTGGTGTGCCATGGGGGGGAGAGGGTGGCCACTACTTCACGAATATTGTGGCACGTGTGTGGCATCATATGCCACAGGTGATACTACAGTATCCATATGGTGGAATGGACTACCGACATGACCCATACATGGTGCTGCCTCCTGGGGAGGTATGCGACCATAATGGTGCATTTGTGTATTTCTATTTTGTGATTTTGATAGTGTAGCATTTGATTATGTATATATGGATGCTGACTCTACCTTTGTTTTTTTTGTTTGCAGATGTGGGACCTCGAGGCTGTGAGGCTGAAATGGTCAGGGAGTTGGCTCGACAGGGGCTAGTGTGACCTCTGCGAGCAGAGCCACGGGTAGGAAAGCAGAGTAGGAGAGATGATGCCAGTGATGGGCCAACATATGAGCCAAGGGTGGGCCAGAGGTGCATATTTGATGACACTGGTACTGGACCAACGCATGAGCCACAGGTATAGGCTGGAGGGGGGATGGAGGACCTTCATTACCGGTTTGAGGAGGTGCTTCAGGGTGTGTCGGAGGGCATGTGGGCCCAAATCTAGGACAAGACAGTCTTGGAGCAGTGTGTGGGTGTATCAGTAGAGTGGCGAACCTTGATCCACCAGGAAGCTGTAGCGGGGGTAGCGATGACTGGGCAGTTTCCCGTAGACCTGGAGGACCCCCAGCTGGTGGGGTGCCTCCATCTAATAGAGGGATTGGGGGTGGATCTCTGGGGGCACCATGAGTGTCATTTTTTGTATTTTTACAGGCTTGCAAGCCCATTTTGTATAGGGTATTTGATACCCATTTTATATAGGGTAGAGGGTACCCATTTTGTACCTATAGGGGTGAGGGGACTCATTGGCCTACGAGTGATGTATATTTTGTACCTTGTAAACATTTATGACACTTTGGAGGATATATATATATATATGGATACATATATTTTGGCTCTTTGTTATTTCTACATGTGTTTGTGATGTCTAATCTATATGCTGTGACTGAAGTATGATGTTTATGTATATGGGATGATGTGTTGATGTGATAAATGCCAATCTAACACTAGGTTATCCATATTATCTGCTATTTGATTAAATTGTCATGGAATATGCGTAAATGTAATTGAATGAAAGTTTCTAGATTAGAGTCTAACTTGAAGGTATTGGCGGAAGAGGCAAGGATCATGGACATGATATACATTGTTGAGATGCAGGATGACAAGCTGGGAATCTAATAAAATGAAAAGGTGACAAATGTGGTGGTGACTGGCCTCAGCGAGGAGACAAATGACGACGACATATTCTGCTTGGTTGTTGGTGGCTAAGCCCAAACAATATGCCGCTAGAGTGGAGTAGTTCATGTGAGGGGGTATAGAGGGCCTAAGCGACTGAAGCGAGATTATGTGTCCAGCAGCTAGCACCATTAGCATAACCAATGTGGTAGGCTGATGGAGGATACATATTTCAATAACACGGATGGTAGATCATACATGAGGAGTGGAGGCAAAAAAGAAGATTAAAAAATCTATAAATGTGTACAAAGAAAAAACCTAGTGTAGAATGGCTACGCTTAGGTGTAAAAATTCTTTAAGTACAACCAGTGGACGGGTTCTTAGAGAGGATAGCCTTCTGGAGAGGCTAGGATGTATGCACCTTTAGTGAGGCAGGTTTGGACAATGTAGGGTCCATGCCATAATGATTCAAATTTCCCATGACCAAGAGTATTGTGGGCGATATCGTAGGCTAGGACGAGATCGCCTTCATTAAATGAAGGAAGGTTGACATGGTGGTCAAAGGTGGCTTTGGACTGTCTTTTAGCTACCTCCTTGTTCTGTAATGAAGACCAACGATCCTCATCCAACGACTCTAAGGTTAGCAAGTGCTGCTCCATTGGAGCAATGTCAGGTAATAGCTCGATGGCTGTGCGTAACGTGGGAATTTCTCACTCGATAGGGAGGGTGGCTTCGATCCCATGGATAAGATGAAATGGTGTAAAACCAATGGCAGTTTTGACTACCATGTGATAATACCACTATGCTGAAAACAACATATGATTCCAGTTGGTCTTATGTTTGTTGATGGTACATTGTAGCATGGTTTTGAGGACTTTGTTGACATCCTCGACTTGTACGTTGGATTGAGGGAAGTATGGGGAGGAAACCTCATGGGAGAAGCCTAACTTTGAGGAGAGTTATGCGAAGATCTCATTCTCAAAGTGATTACCATGATCGGATACTAACTATAGTGGAATTCCGAAACAGTTAATGACGTTGTTGAAGAAAAAACAAGTTGTTGTGTTAGCGGTATTGTTGAAGGTAGGCATGGCTTCGACCCATTTGGTAAAGTAATCTACTACCATGACGATGTACTTGTGTCCATTACTGGATGGAGGATTACAATTCATGAAGTCTATGCCCCATTTACAAAAGGGGCTGATGGTGATGACTGGATGTAGAAGAGCGGGTGGTGCTCATGCTTTGTTTGCATAGAGATGGCATTTGTCACATCGCTTGACAGCCTGGATGTAGTCATGAAACAGTGTGGGCCAGAAGTAGCCTGCTCGAATGATTTTTTGGGTGGTGGACATACCTAAGAGGTGGCCACCGCAAGTTCCATTGTGGCAATCGTTCAATACTCTGTCGACTTCGTTGATGGCTAGACGTCGATGAAGAATGGTGTCGACCCCACGTCAGTACATGATGTCACCAATGAGGAGGTAGTGAAGGGCTTGATGGAGAATGCACCGACGATCGTCTTGAGAGAGATGAGACCCAAACTTCTATGTCCTAAGGTAGATGAGAAGGTAACCATACCAGGGGTCATCAGAGGGGATGAAGAAGAGGTGTTCATTGGGAAAATCCGTATTGATGGGTGAAGCTTTAGCGTATGAGGGAAACGTCATAATGAGTTCACCGAGAACGAGTGATTTCTTGCTTTTGGGAGTTGAGAAATCTAGGTCGGATTCCTAAAGGATGAAGATCCATCGGGCAAATTTTCCATTAATATATCGTCGACTAAGAAAGTAATGCATGGGGTTGGAATCTTCTATGAATTTGGTAGTGCGAAGCAGGATATAGTGACGCAGTTTCTGAACTATGAAGACAACTGCGAGGGATAGTTTCTCATCATGATTGTATTTTAGGGGTGGTCCTGAAAGATTTTTATTGATGTAGTAAATGACATGTTCCCGCCCATCATCCCCTAGTTGGACGAGGACTCTTGCTACTGAGACGACTAAGGATGATAAGTAGAGGATTTAATTGCGATCATAGTATGTAGGACTAATCAAAGGGGCATTGGATATGGCCTCTTTTAAATAATCAAAAGTGGGTTGATCATGTTCATTCCATTGAAATGGGATATCATGACGCAGTAAGTGGAGGAAACCGTGTGCGCGGGTGGTTTAATCTGGGACAAAGCGCCATAAAAATTTATCTTTGATTTGTAGGCTCTGCAGTTGGTGTAAATTCTTAGGTGGTGGAATTTCGGTGATAACTTGGACCTTGATGGGGTCCACTATGATGCCATGATGGGGGACAATGAACCTGAGAAGGCATCCGACGGTGATGTAAAATACACACGTGAGGGGGTTCAAGCAGATATTGTATTGGCGACATCATTGAAAGACAATACGTAAGTCATCTAAATGATGAGTTCATTTCTTGGATCAAGCAATGAGGTCATTCAAGTAAGTGAGGATGATGTGAGCAAGATCATGGAAAATATAAGTCATGGCTTGTTGAAACGTAGCACCTACGTTTTTGAGTCCAAACGGCATGACACAATAAGAAAAAGTACCCCATGGGGTAGTAAAAGTGGTTTTATACTGATCTACTGGATGGATTTGGATTTTATTATAGCCGGAGAACCCATTCATGAAGGACAATGCCTCGTGTCTGACACAATCATCAATAATTTGGTCGATGAAAGGGGTTCGAAAGTTTTCTTTGGGACAAGCATCGTTGAGATCACAAAAGTCAGTGCAGACGTGAATAGTGCCTTGTTTTTTGTTAACAGGGACGGGGTTGGAAACCCATGAGGTATACGCAGTGGGGTAAATGATCCCAACAACATGTAAGTTTCCAATTTTGGCTTTGATAGCCGCAACTTTGGATGGGTGAAGTGGATGCTACTTTTGACAGATTGGGGAGACATATGGCCATGTCTCGATGCAATGTTCGACTATAGAAGGATCGAGGCCAGGAATATCCGTATATGACCAAGCAAAAATATCCTGGTATTCATGAAAGAGAGCTTTCTAAGATGTGAGTTCCTCAGGGGAGCATGTAGCGCCAATGGTGATTTCTTCTATGATGCCAGGTTTGATGGAAATGTTGATTTTGACGGTGGGGGAGATATTGGCCAGGTTGACTTCTTCAAAAGCATTTGGGGTAGAGATAGGGTTGTTGAACCAATCTATATATCCTGAAGAAATAAAATCCTTGGTTTTGATTTCACATACGGAGGCTTGGCTAGGAGGGTCAAAGTTTTCTTGTGAGAGAAAAAGCACTTGGTGATGTAGCGTATTCCATGGGAAATCAGGGGTAGTGAGTTCCTCCAGGATATCTTCTTTGTAGTGGAAAATGAAAGAATACAGGGGATCCGGGGAGGTGACATGAGTGACTGTCACAGTGTGATTGGTCTCAAGTGGAAAAGATGTAGAGGGGATATTACAAACTAGGTGCGATGGCTCGCTTGACATAAACCAAATGTCCAAACACTCTGGGTGATAAATTATGGTAGGGGGTAAGATTTCCTATGGGAAATGAACCGAAGAATTGGGAGGATTGGGGGGAATATCCGAAGATAGTCTATCTATGAACCATGGAGGGGTGGGAAGTGACTCAGGTTTAGGGGAGGTGATGTTGACAGTATCTAGAGAAGGCAAGACCCTTGGTGAGGTGGTCAGATGTGGTTGAATAGGGTTTGAATGATGACCTCGGTATGCCACAATCAAAGGACACCAGTATGTGAAATGAGAAAGTGAGTCAAAAAGAGCACAAGGGCATCTCATCCATTCGAGGACTAAGGTAGAGACATAATGAATTTCAGTGTCGTGGGTACTTGAAAGTGGTGGTGGAGGGGGCTCTTGTTGAAAGGTTTGGCACACTACCATTAGCGTCTGGCGAAACTGAGGTAGAGATGGGAAATGATGAGTGTAGTGGCCATATTCTGAACATATGGAACACGTGAATTTGGTTCGCATCCATTTACTTCCCATGGGGGAGGACGCTGTCGTAGTACTAGATGTGCTTGGAGAAGCAGTGAGTGATGTGGTTGCTCGAGTGAGTTGGATCAGATTGTGTAACTCGGGAAGAGAAGGACATCTATTAGTGGGGTGTCCCTCTGTTTCACAGAGTGCACAAGGAGTTTGAAATCGGGGAGGAAGTGGAGTGGTGGGCTCTTTCTTCTTCTGTCTGCCCCCAGCTGTGGTAGTGGTGCTGGAAATTAGGGGTGAGGGTGGCGTGGCCGAAGCTAGTACTGGAATCTCCATCGAGATTCCCTCTAACTGAGGAGGGAGAGATGGTTGAGGAACCATCACCGGTGGGTGTAGATAACATAAAGGGATGGAAAGAATCATGTTGGGAAGGGTAAGCATCGTGACTACCTGAAATGATTATACTCTCGATGGGGGATAGAAGAAGGGAATTTGAGTAATGGCTTGGGGAATTGTCTACCAAACCGAGATTTTCCCCTCGGGGAGGGAGAAATCAAGGATAAGTGGTGTATTAGGGTTCTCAGGGAATCCATGAGGTAATATTTCTTCAACCAGTGGGACATCGAGGGGTGGAGAGGCCTCAATGGGAGGAATGGTGTCTTTGTTGTTAGTTCCATTAGAAGATACGACACACACTTGTGCCAAAGGGTGTATGAGAGGTGTTGCTCCATGTTATGCCCCCAACAAGGATGGGTCCTTGAAAATTTCGAGGCCCATGTCAATGAGTGACTAAGCATCGAAACTGGTGCGAACAAGAGGCAAGATGTTATCGATTTTGGTGGAATGGTTAGGCTCATAATGTGTGATTTGGTCGATGGTGACGATTTTCCTATTGTGTTGGAACATCATCGTTTGAAACATAGAAGAGTCCATGACCTTCATAGCGTACATGTAGTTACATCCAAACAAGATATTGTGATCGAGCAGGGCATCAATAACATCAATGTCGATGAGGATGGTTTTTCCCCTATGTTCGACGGGGACATTTTGGAAGATCCCTTCAGGGGAAGATGGTCTACCGTCATAGGCTCTCAAGGTGATGGAGGATGGTACTAGCTCAGGGGAGTCGAGTTTATGCCATAGAGTTTTGGACTTGATGCATGTGGATGCAACTTCATCAATAATACACCAATGAACCGTGATGTTCCAAATCTTGACTGGTATCTGGAAAGCCACCAGAGCGGGGAGATGAGGTTCTTTGCTATCTAGATCAAATGTGATGATTCTAGTATCAACTGGGTTGACTTCCCCCAAGGAGGAAATTAGGGATTTTCGTTGAGTTGGACAGGTTTGGAGGACCTCCAAAACAGATATGGCTGCATGAGACTGCACCAAGTCATTGACCAGACTGTAATTGTGTGCTACCCTAGCCTGAGGGTTATTGACATTCCTTCGTAATGGAATGGGAGGTATACAAATGGTAGGTTCAGTGTTAGGGTGTGTGTTGCGCCTCTTTTGCCACCTATATGAGAAAAACAAAGGTGCTTACAAGCTTAGTTGGGTTAGCTAAGCAAGATAGCTGTACAGGAAAAGGGCTAGAGAAAGAAACATAAAAGAACAACTAAGAATTAAACAAAGAAACAAAAGAACAACTAAACTATTGAGCATAAGGACATAAGAAAAAAAAACCAATAAGACTCAAGTCACCAATGGCAAGGATTATATTAGTGAAAGAAAACACCAAGAAGAAAGAGGACTTTGGGTCCCTTCTTCCTCCAAGGGAGGGCTCTTGGAACCTCACAACTAAGCTCTTATTACAACTTTGAATGAAATGGTGAAAGAATCCCAAGCTAATCCACTCAAGAGGTGAAATGGATTTCCCAATGTAATGGTGCTAGTATACTCTTGATGAGAATAGAGGATTCCTCAAGAGAATAGCAACAACATAACTTTGCAATGAATTCCTTGAAAATGAAGTGCACCCATGGCCTTGTTTTATAGAACCTCTTTGAGGTATTCTACAACCAACTTGTAGTGTGAAAAGAGGTTATTTAGGGCATTTTTAGGTCTTTGACCAACCACCCAGTCGGATTCAGTCAAGATTTGGGTGTCAAATCAACTTGGAAGCTGAACCAGAAGTGGGTGGGAGGTCGACCAATCTCATAAATGCATCGTTCTCAGATGTGTGCGGCTTTTAGTGAACACAGTCATGCATCATGCGCATGTGCACTTTTAGTGCATTTCGGGATCACGCATGTGCACACGCGCCCTGTGTAGTCATAACACACCTTAATTTTATCATTGGTTGTATAGTTTTAGACCTTTTGGAAATGATTTTGTGGTAATTTTGGTCCATGGGTGACCTCATAACTATTTGATGATGCTAGATTCTTGTAACTATTTGTGGAATTTTTTTTAGTGATAACAGATGCCCCTTGATGGATGAGGTTAGGAGCATATGTATAGACGAAATTCATCAACGTTTCTTCTATTGAGAGTGCTATTGTAAGAGAGAGTGATAGTGAGAGTGTCAAGAGTTACCCGTTGGAGGGAGAAAGGAACCTGTAGGACCCAACCTTCCATAAGGTGTGTAAAAATAAATTGTGTACAAATGAGGTGGGCATGCCCCATGCTCCTGTCATGTAACTCAAAAAAGAATGGTTTTGTACAGTAACTGAAACTGTGTGTTGATGGAGATCACTGTAGCGCCCTCAGGGGCAGTTTTGATAAAGGTAGAGGACAAGTTTGATGAGGAACATACTCTAACCAGTAGGCAAGGATACCTGTAAGAAGTATCACGGATGCTGTGGGAATTGATAGCCCAACCAAGTTCAGAGGTCTTCGGTGAATATAAGAAACAACTGCAATAGTCGCAAAGTAAGACCCACCATAACATGAGAAAGTGTTAAAGTTGAATGTTACGGGGGTCAATGACAACAGGGAGAAATTATGGTTCTCCCTGTGCCGTCTGAGACCTCTCATTGGAAAGGTAATGAGAGTCAAGATACTGTCACCCTTTTGGAAACTGTGGCGATGTCGACACAAAGGGGGATGCGACTCCAAGAAGCAAAGGGCTTCGTGAAATCTACTAGGTGAGGTTAGGAACTAAGGAAGTACATGAAAAAAATCAAGATGTATGAAGACTCAAGACTGCCCTTGGTTGGGGGTATATGCGAAGTATAAGTGGTTGCAACCATTCAACTAGGTCGAGTGTCAGGGGGACAACAAGACATGCGAATAAGTTGTGCTGGAAGTGGGACAAAGTGAACAAACTCAGAGGGTAGAGGTAAGTGGCCGGTGGGATACTTGGAGTATATGGACAATGTCAACAGGGGTAGATGATAAGGAGTGCCCCAACCAAGGGCGACATGGGTTGCATTTGCTAAAAAGGGAAGAAGGTCGTCAAAGGTGATGACAAAAAGATATTTAAATGCTGGAAACAAATGCTTTTTACAATTTATAAAGAATAATTTGGGATGAGTGTACAAATACAAAAACGGGTGCCCAATGTAATATGGTTGATCCGGTGTGGGTGCAATTTTATTGGAGAATTGGTGGAGGTTGGGGGCCCCATGGGTAGGTTTTTGTATGAGGTAGATGAAATGGAGGGAAATTTGAGGATGGAAAAACTAATTGTGGATGAAATGGAGGGTTCATGATACTGTGGAGGTACAATCAAAATAGAACCTTGAAGAGATAATCTGGGAGTCCATTGGGAAAGATAGCACAATGAGGAGAAGGAGTATGTGGCTGATTCAAGACATGATGTAAGACTATCAGGACTCCCATCCCTAAAGGGTTGAAAAACAACATGAGTGTCAAAGTGCCAAAGGGTGCTATGAATGGGACAACTCATGTGGGGGAGAGTGCTACTGGGTAACAGTACCTAAAATGCAATGGAGGTGTCGATACTGCAGAGCCGGAGATGGGGATCCTAAAGGCAAATTTCAGAGGGTGTGACTGGAGATGAAATTGAGATTCAGAGGGAATGATTACATGCCAGTGTTGATTATATACCTAAAGGGTTGTGTTGATGTATGATGACCAAGTACCTGCACACATGAAAACCAAATACCCAAAGTGAACAATATCTGAAGAGAATCGAACATACAAGCATTTATTTGATAATTTTGAACATGAGCATGCGTACCTAGACAGGGTATGAAAAAATGGCGCCTCAAGGGCTAAGGATAAAAAATGGCCCGGGGACTGTCTTGTTGTAGGTGACTGGATGCTAATCCCATGGCTGAAGACGGATCAAAAAATGGACACCCGGAGCTCCCATAATGGTGTTGGGAAGTTTGGAGAAAAGGCCTATATATAGTTGTAGGGCCCACATTGCCACCTCATTTGTACTTGCTGTCAGAGTAATTGGACGAGAGGTATTTAGAGGAGATTTGGAGATTCCAGGAGAATGAAGCAGCCGATTCAGGAGCAACGAGCTTTAGGTTAGTAGTCTTATCATCTTGCATAGAAGTGGGTTTTTAATTTGTGGGGAGGGCTTGTACAGAGGGCCATACAGGGGTTTTTATGGGTGTGGGCCCCCTAGTGCGCAGGCAATCCGAAAATATGCACGCACGAGTGCGTGCCTGTTATCTAGATAGTCATGCATGGGTGCGCCCATAGGGGGGACAAAGGTGTGCATGATATGCATGCCTTTTTTCTACACAACTGCGCATGGGTGCACGATTGTGTAGTGGACAGGTGCGCTGTGATGCACGCCTGTGTTCGTGACAGGGGTGCATGGAGGCGCCACTGTAGGGTAGACAGGCATGCACACATGCTCACCTGTGGGATGGACAGGTGCGCATGCGTGCATGCCTGTGGGGTGAATAGGCGTGCATATGTGCGCTCCTATGGGTTAAACAACCGCGCCTTGGGGGCAAGGATGATGGGTGCAAAACTTATATTTTTTGGAGATTTTAATGTGTTTTATGGTCAATATGGATGACCTAGGATTGTATTATGTCATTGCAGGAGATCATTTTGCATGATACCGGTCCATTGGCAAGAGCGGGACTGGTCACTGCTGAGGGATGTCGTGGCTATTGAGGAGCTGGGGATTCATGCTACATTGGCAGCCTGTGGGCTGCTGAAGTTCTTCAAGTGCCCGTTGATATGGGTACAGGAGTATCTTTTGCAGTTTCTGTTCTGGATGTGGAGTTTGGATCTACATTGCTTTATTGTGCAGGGAGAGCAGATTGCCTTCACTGTGGTGGAGGATATATATTTTCTGACTGGGCTCCCTTTTCGGGGAACACCCCTATTAGCAGAGATTGTGTTACCTATAGACGTGTAGTTAGCTACCTTGGGCAGGAGGTATTTCTCAAGGGAGAACTTCATGTCAGGATCCATTGTGAGTATCGGGGCGATGGATGCTTTAGCTCATCGCTGTGTAGCAATGATGATTGTGAGGGTATATGGGTCCCTTGTGACTCAGCAGATCAGTGGTGGTCAACTGAGGGTTATGGTGAGGGCACTGCTTGGAGAGCATTTGTCCTGGGGTTTGATACTGCATGCCATTATGGTAGGGCAGCTGGACAGATGTCGGACTGCAGACTCAGGGGACTTTTCCTTTGGGTCCATTGTGGTGGCTTGGTTTTTGGAGAGGGTGATGATGTTGCACCGTAGAGTTTTATTGGGTGCACCTGGTGCACGAGCACTGCGACTGAGGCGGTGGTCAATGATTTTGGTTCACCACAGTGGTGGTGAGGGCGACCATTTTTTCATTGCCGAGGCAGCATAGGTGTGGGGACAGATGCCGCAGATCATACTACAGTATCCATACTGTGGTGTTGACTTCCGAGGTGATCCAGATATGGTGTTACCTCCAAGGGAGGTGTTTGATCACCGAGGTATGTTTGTGATTTTGATCTGTTGATTTTTTAGAGAGCATGACATATGTATTTTGTATAGATGCTGATACTATCATTTGGTTGTTTGTATGTGCAAATGTGGGACCTCGCGGGCGTGAGGTTGAGCTGATGAGAGCACCAGCTCGACAGGAGCCAGGGATATTGTCGTGGGGAGGGACGCGGGTAGGAGAGAGAGGTCGGCATGAGGACGTTGAGGCAATACCAGCCGGTGAGGAGAGAGAAGCTAGGAGACACCGTTTTGATGATCCTGGTGTCGGGCCATCGCATGCTCCTCTGGCAGAGGCTTGGGGAGATTTTGAGGACATTCACCGCCACTTGGAGGTGGTGCTATAGAGTGTGCCTGAGGGCATGTGGTCACGCATCCAGGATGAGGGCATCCTGGAGTAGTGTGTGGGGGTTCCATTGGTGTGGCAGGCCGTGGTGCGGTGAGCAGTAGTAGCAGATGCTGCAATGACCAGACAGTTACCTCCATGTCCGGAGGGACCAGTAGTGGGTGGGGCACCACCACCTGAGGGAGGGTCAGGAGGTGGTGCTCTAGAGGCACCTTGAGTGTCGCTCTATGTATGTTTGTATTTTGTATATAGGCTAGTGAGCCCATTTTGGTGTAGTGAGACTAGTTTTCTACCGAGGTGCTTCACTGGCCTGCGGATTTTGTATGCGATTTTTTGTATGTAAACATTTTGATGGCACTGTTGACCGATTTATATATATATGAGTATACATTTTTGGGTCTTTGTGATGTTTACATGTGTTTTTGATGTCTAATCTATATATGCCGTGACAGGATCTTACTGGTTTATGTGTGTGTAGAGATATCTTGACGTGATATATGCCAATATAACACAATGTTAGCTAAGTTATCTGTAATTTGATTCAATTGTCTTGGAATATGTGTAAATGTAATGAAATCAAAATGTCGAGATAAAAGTCTAACTTGCAGGTATTTGTGAAAGAGGCAAGGATCGCGGACATGGTACACATTGTTGAGCTGGAGGACAACTAGTTGAGAGTCAAGAAAGATGATAAGGTGATGAATACAATGATGATGGGCATCAGTGAGGAGGCCAATGACGACAGTGTACTCAGCTTGGTTGTTGGTTGCCGAACCCAATCATATGCCACTAGAGTGGAGCAGTTCATGTGAGGGGGAATAGAGGGCCCAAGTTGCTGAAGAGAGATTTTGTGTCCAATGGCTGGCGTCGTTAGGGTAACCGATGTGGTAGGCCGATGGAGGTAGCATCTGTCAATAACACAAATGATTGTTTAGACACGAGGGATGGAAAAAAGATTAAAAACAGTATAAAAGAAATAACCTAATGTAGAATGGCTATACTTAGGTGTAAAATTTATTTAAGTATGACCCGTTGATGGGTTCTTTGAGAGAGAGGCCTTCGGGGGAAGCCAAGATGTATACGCCTTTGGTGAGGCAATGTTGGATAATGTAGGGACCATGCCATAGTGACTCGAATTTTCGATGACCGAGGGTATCGCCAACGATATCATAGGCAAGGATGAGGTCACCTTCGTGAAATGAGAAAAGGTTGACATGGCGATCAATGGTGGCCTTTGAACATTTCTTGGCTGCCTGATTATTCTGTAATGAAGATCGAAGATCTTCATCCAGGGACTCTAAGTTCAGCGAACGCTACTCCATTGGAGCAGTGTTGGGTAATAGCTCAATTGCGGTGCGTAAGGTGGGAATTTCGCATTCGATAGAAAGAGTGGCCTCAACCCCATGGACTAAATGAAATGGTGTGAAACCAATGGCCGTTTTCATGGCCGTACGGTAAGCCCATAGCACAGAAAATAACATATGATGCCAATTGGTCTTATGTTTGTTAACCGTGCACTGCAACATGGTCTTTAGGACCTTGTTAACTGCTTCAACCTGTCCGTTAGACTGAGGGTAATATGGTGAGGCAAACTTGTGGGAGAATCCCAACCGAGATGAGAGTTCTACAAAAATCTCATTCTTGAAATGTTTCCCGTGATCAGAAACTAGTTGGAGTGGTACTCCAAAGCGGGATATGACGTGATTAAAGAAAAAATGCGCTTCAGTGTCAGCGGTGTTGTTGAAGGTGGGCATGGATTCGGCCCATTTTGTGAAGTAATCAACTGTGACAACAATGTATTTGTGTCCATTGTTGGATGGGGGATTACAAGTCATGAAGTCGATACCCCATTTACAAAAGGGGCCTGCAGTAATGACTGGGTGGAGAAGAGCAGGTGGTGCTCGTGCTTTGTTGGTGTAAAGATGACATTTATGGCATTGCTTCATGGCATGAATGCAATCGTGAAACAATGTAGGCCAAAAATAACCTCCTCAGATGATTTTCTGAGCAGTGGAAATTCTCGAAAGATGGCCCCCGCATGCACCGCTATGACAGTTGTTCAAGACTCTATCAGCCTCGTTAATAGTCAAGCATCAACGAAGTATGGTGTCGACCCCTCACCGATATAAGATATCTCCAATGAGGAGATAGTGGGGGGCCTGGTGGAGAATACGATGGCGATCATCTCGTGAGAGGTGGTTACCAAACTTTTGGGTTCGGAGGTAGACAAGGAGGTCACTGTACCAAGGATCATCTGAAGTGATATAAAAGAGATGTTCGTCGGGGAAGTCGGTATTGATGGGGGCACTGGTAGTATCAGAGGGGAAGGCCGTGACAAGTTCAGCGAGGATGAGAGATTTCTTTCTCTTTGGTGTTGAAAATTCAAGATCTTACTCCTGAAGGATAACGATCCATCGGGCAAATTTTCCATTAATTTGCCGACGACTGAGCAAGTATTGCATAGGGTTGGAATCTGCTACGACTTTAGTCGTGCGAAGCAGAATGTAATGACTCAGTTTCTGGACTATGAGGATGACTGCAAGGGTTAGTTTCTCTTCATGTTTATACTTCAAGGGTGGCCCTGAGAGGTTTTTACTAATGTAGTAAATGACATGCTCACGATCATCATCCCCAATTTGAATGAGAACTCCTGCTACTGAGACAGCTGAGGCTGATATGTAGAGGATATAGTTGCGATTGTAGTCAGCTGCACTAATTAAAAGGGCGTTGGAGAACGCCATTTTAAGATCGTCAAATGTTTTTTGGGCATGTTCATCCCAGTGGAATGGGATGTCATGGTGGAGTAAGCGAAGGAAACCATGTGCTCGAGTGGCATAGTCTGGGAAAAAACGCCGTAGAAAGTTAGCTTTTCCTTGTAGGCTCTGTAGTTGGCGTAAATTCTGTGGGGTTGGAATTTCGGTGATGGATTGGACTTTGAGGGGGTCCATGGTAATACCACTTTGGGAAATGATGAATCTGAGTAGGCACCTAGTAGTGACGCAGAATACACATTTGAGGGGGTTTAAGTAGATGTTGTACTGACGACACCGTTGGAATACGATTCATAAATCATCAAGATGCTGGGTGCATTTTTTGGATCGATCTGTGAGATCGTCCAACTATGCGAGGATGATATGAGCTAGATTGTGAAAAATGTATGTCATAGCCCATTGAAAAGTTGCGCCATCTTTTTTTAGGCCAAAAGGCATGACACGATATGCAAACATACCTGAAGGGGTGGTGAATGCGGTTTTGTATTGATCGGCTGGGTGGATTTGGATTTGATTATAACCATAGAAGCCATCCATGAAGGATAGAGCCTCATGGCCTATGCAATAATTGATAATTTGATCGACGAAAGGCGTTGGAAAGTTGTCTTTGGGACATGTGTGATTGAGATCGCGAAAGTCCATGCAGACGCAGATAGTGCCTTGTTTTTTGTTAACGGGTACAGGTTTGGAAACCCATGAGGTATAGGCGATGGGGTAGATGAACCTAGCTGTGTGTAATTTGTCAATCTCGGCTTTAATGGCCGCTGCTTTGGATGGGTGTAGCGGTCGTTGTTTTTGACGAACTGGTGTAATGTCAGGCCAGGTGTCAATGCAATGTTCGATAATAGAGGGATCAAGGTCAAGCATCTCTGTGTATGACAAGGAAAAAATATCCCGATATTCTTGGAAGAGGGCTTTATAGGCGGTGATTTCTTGAGGAGTGAATGCGGTGCCAATGGTGATTTCCTCGATGACTCCATTTTTGATGGAAATATCGATTTTGATGGTTGGGGAAATGTTGGCCATGTTGCCTTCTTCAAAAGCATCAGGGGCAGGGATGGGGTTGTTGAACCAGTCGATATCCCCTGATGGGATAAAATTTTTGGTTTCGATTGTGTATATGGGGTGTTGGTTAGGAGTCATGAAGGCTTCTTGTGAAAAGAAGAGCACTCTGTGGTGTAGCACATCCCATGGGTAGTTGGGAGTGGTTAGTTCCTCGAGTATGTCCTCATCACAGTAATATTAGTGGGAATACAAGGGGTCTAAAAGAGTGATATCGGTGACTGTCACTGTGTGGTTGTCCTTTGGTGATGAAGAAGTAGGGGGAAAGACACAATGAGATTGCGATGGTTCACTCGATATAAACCAAATATCGAGGTACTGAGGAGTACCAATGGTAGTTGGATGTAAAATTTCCATAGGGAAATGAATGGGAGAATTAGGGGGATTGGGGGGTAAATCCTCGAACAAGTCCTCCAAGAACCATGGACGAATAGGGAGTGCCTCTAGTTTAGGAGAAATAATATGAAGAATCTCTGGTGATGGGATAGTGTTAGCCATTGATTCTATATGGGGTGCAGGGGTTTGAATTAGGGCCATCTGGCGTTGCCTGTATTCAATGATCATAGGACATTGATATGTAAAATGATCTAAGGATTCACATAGAGAGCAAGGGCATATCATGCGTTCATTGAATGAAGTCCTGACATAATGGATGTCAGTGATGTTTGGTGGAAATGACATAAATGGATGATGTTCCTGCTGGAAGCTTTGACGTACTACGATGAATGTCTGTCAGAACTGAGGTAGCGCTTGGTAATGGTGTGTATAATGGAAATATTCTGAACATATGGCACAAGTGAATTTGGTTCATAGTCCTTTTCTACTTGTGTTCGAGGAGATAGTGGCAATACTTGTTATAGTGGTGAGCGATGATGGTGTTTGACTGGGTTGAATGAGGTTACATAACTCGGGTAAAGATGGGCATTTGTTGGTTGGGTGTCCATCTTTCTCACATAGCGTGCAAGGAGGTTAGATGCACGGGGGAAGTGGAGCTGTGGGCTCCTTCTTCTTTCACCTGCCCCCAGCTGTGGCAGGGAGGTTAGTGAGTGGGGCTGTAGGGGGTATGGTGGGAGTGAGTATTGGAATCTGCATTGGGATTCCTTCTATTTGGGGGGGAAGGGATGGTTGAGGAACCATCTCTGGTGGATGTAAATACCAAACAGGGATTTCTAGCACTATATTAGGGAGAGTAAGTGTTGCGGCTACTTGGAAATCTTGTACGCCTGGTGGAGGGTAAAAGAAGGGGATTTGAGTAATGGCTTGGGGAATTGTCTCCCAAACTGGGATATGGCCTTGGGGAGAGGTGAAATCGTGAAATGGTGGATTCGACGAGTTCTCAGGAGGCTCATGAGGCGGAAGCTCTGTGATTAGTGGGACATCAAATGTGATAGAAGCCTCCCTATGAGGAAGGGTATCCTCTATGTCAGTTCCGTTGGATGATATGACACATACTTGATTGGAAGGATGAAGGAGCGGTGGCGTGCCATGGTAAGTTCCTAACAATGATGGGTCTTTGAAAATCCCGGGACCCATTTCAATGAGTGGGTACATTTCAGGATGAGTATGGATGAGGGGGAGAATGTTATCAATGTTGGCAGAAGGGTTAGGCTCGTAATGTGAAACTTGGTCAATGGTAATGATCTTCCCGTTATGGGGGAACATCATTGTTCAAAATATGGAAGAGGCAACTACCTTCATAGCGTACATGTAGCTATGACCGAACAATATATTATAATCTAGTGGGGCATCGATAGCTTCAATATCGATGATAATGGTCTTGCCTTCAAGTTCTACAGGGACATTTTGGAAGAGCCCTTCGGGAGAAGATGGTCGTCCATCATAAGCTCTTAAGGTAATGGCAGATGGTATGAGTTTCAGGGAACCAAGTTTTTGCCATACAGACTTGGACATGATGCATGTGGATGCTCCTTCATCGATGATTTACCGATGAACTGTAATGTTTTGAATTTTTACTGGGTTTTGAAAAGAGATTAGAGTGGGGAGTCAAGGTTCTCTGCTGTCGAGATCAAATGTGATGAGTTGAGTATCCGTGGGGTCAACTGACCCCAAGGCGAAAAGTAATGATTTCTGCTGAGTGGGAAAAGTTTGAAGGACTTCTATTACTGACATGGCAATCGGGGATTTTGCTAAGTCATCAACCAAACTGTAATTATGAGCTGTCCTAGCCTATGGGTTGTGGACATTCCTACACAATGGGATGCGAGGGATGCAAAGAGGTTGTTTTGCGTTAGGGTGAGGAATCACCAACGGGGGTCCCGTTGGTGCTGGGATTGTTTCTGGGGGAATGGGAGGAGACTCAGCAGGTGCATGGTATTGATGATTACGTGTTTGCAGAAGGATTTCTTCCTCACTGTTGAGGAGGATAGTATGATCTGTGGGATTGTTTGGATTGAGATATTGTCCCAACTATGGTGGGGTAAGCTGCATCTCTTGTTGGGTTTTCATCACACCCTGGTGTGGAATGGGGTTTTGTAGCATGGCTGGGGGGGTTGTGTTGGCAAATATTTAATAGATAGCGAATGCTTGTCATTGATGGCAAGTACAACAATAAAGATGACATGAGTACATAAAGTATGTAATAGATGGGCATTATGAGAAGACGCTGTAGAGAAGATTCGAATAATCTTAGAAGAGATAGTGCAGAGGATTGTTGGCAAGAATAGTGATGGCCAAGATCAGCATGATCAGCAGCATAGTGATAATGGGGGAGGAACAACAATAGTGATCATTGGATCAATAATTCAGAATTTTTGATGACTGTCAGATCTCAATGTAGACAAGAAGAGCGCATAGATATGGAGGATAGATCTTGGGCATTAGATCCAAGCGCGAGGATCGACCATCATAGGATCTAGGAGAATCTACATGATCCTTAAAAGTGCAAGGTGAAGTGAGTTCGCGAAATCTCGAAATCGTGATGCAGACACAATGAAGACTTGCGAAATAACAAAAAGATCCTGACCGTCAATACACCAAAATACGTGGACTGTTGATCTAATATCCATTTCAAAGTTTCGCCTATTGCGAATTGGAGTGACAAGAACCTCCATCAAAGGAATTGTGATATGCAAATTCACGATGAGATATGGACCGTAGATTCATCAAGATCATGGACCGTTGATCTAAGCTCCATTTCGGAGTTTTGCCTATCATGACTTGGATTGACAAGAAACTCCATCGAAGGCATCATGAGATGAATATTCATGATGAGATCTAGACCGTAGACTCATCGAGATCATCGATCGTTGATCTAAGCTCCATTTTGTAATTTCTCCTATCACGAACTGGAGTGACAAGAACCTCCATCGAAGGTTCAAGGAATCACGAGATGTGAATTCACGATGAGATCTGGACTGTAGATTCTTTGAGATCATGGACCGTTGATCTCAGATCCATCTCGGAGTTTTGTGAATCACGACTTGGAGAGGCAAGAAACAATACCACAGGAATGTTGAAATCACAATATGCGAAATCACGATTTAATCGCAGCCATCAGATCAAGGCGTGATCTGGACCGTTGATCCGACTGCATTTCGGAGTTTCACGAATTGTGACTTGGAGAGGTAAGAAACATAACCACAAGAACACCGAAATCACGATATGATCTGAGCCATTGAATTAAGATCAGATTTGGACCGTCGAATCATAGGACAAGTCGATGACTTAGAGTCAATGGAGCATGGTGTGGAAACTCGCGAGATGCGAGATCACGATATGATATGGACCATCGGATCTATGGATATTTCAACCATCGATCAGAATCGATGAAGTTTATAAACTTGTGAAATATGAAGTGCCTTTTGGGACAACCTATGGTCATCTTCGGTGGTCACGCGAAGGGAAGGAGTCAGTTCATATAATCTCTATTTCGGAGTTTTGGGGATCCTGACTTGGAGAGTCGAGATGCCTCATCTCCAGATTCACGAAATGCAAATTCACAAAAAGCACTTTATGCATAAGTGCTTGGTCATGGCCATGGTCATATAGAGGAAGGAGGTAATGTAGAAAAGCTTTGTATTGGAGTTTTAGAGATTGCGACATGAAGTGTCAAGACACTTGGCCACATGAATGCCGAAATGTTGAAACTTGATTTAAAGGCAAGATTAATAAAGTTCATCCAATGGTGCAGATAAACTTGAATATGATCGGAGGGCTACTGTTCTCTCTCATAGTTAATTCATCAGTTACGAATCAGTTAGCAAAACTGATTCATGATTCCTGATCGGTTGGCGTTTTAGTTGCTTCGATGGTTTTTCTTTTGGCTAAAAAGATGTGAAGTGTGACTACTGTGGGTGTGGTGCATAAAAGAAAAAGATACAAACTGTGCGTGGTTGGTTGTTCTGGACGAAAAATGAATTAAACTGTAAGAAAGGGAAAATCACAGGATGCACAGTGTGAGATTGAAAATATGCGCAGTGTGAGATAAAAATCAGAGAAGAGTAACAGATGAAGAAAAGACTTGAAGTAGAGTAGAATGACAGAACAAGTTGAAGCAGAGCAAAATTGCAGAACATACAAAGGAAGAGAAGAATTGCAGAACAGTTAGAAGAAGACCAGATTTATAGAACAAAGAAAAAGTGGTAAGAATCGACTTATTTGTGTAATTGGTTGTTTAATTATTCATTTATATTTCAGGGTGGTTGGGAGGTGCTAGGGAGGACTGTTGTCCTTAGAGGTTCAAGTGGGAGCTTGAACACAAGGAGTTGTAGCTTCCATCTAGTTGCAGCCAGAGAAACCAGGGTGGCAGGGTGGTGCAAGGGAGAACAAGTGTTCTTTGTTATACAGGTTGGAGCCTGTGTAACTGGAAGTTGATGCTTCCATCCAGTTGGTGCTGGAACATTAGGGGAGTTGGTGCTTCCTTCTAGAGGGTTCTAGAGAAACAAGAGAGTCGGTGCTCTCAAACAAGTTGTAGCTTGTAAAACAGAGGTAGCAACCTCACATTGAGTTGGTTCTCAATTATAGATGATGTACAAAACTTAAAAGACTACCTATCATTTCGAAGAAGAAGAGGTTTTCTCCCTTTATGGGTTTCCTCGTAAAAATATATCTTTGTGTATACCTTATGTGTGACTGATGCTCATTACTTTTATTGTCCATATGCTGTATAATGTTGATGATCACTTGAAGAAAGATTAAGAATGTATTAATAGACTTAAAATTGTTTAAGCATAATAACAACTGATTCACC